>CABFOV010001549.1:14768-29016 GCA_902141375.1 Timema poppense
CTCTTTCTATTCAATCCTCCCTTCCATACTTATTTTCACGACCTCATATATTCGGTTCTTTCTACCTTTTTTCCCTCCCCACCCTCTCTCCCTCACCTTTCTTATTCCTTCCACTTCTATTTCCTCCATTTCTTTCCCAGCAGTTCTCAATCTATTTCCCCTCATGGGGGATGCTCGTGACCCTAGTTGTGTTCATTATACCCCCCTCCCCTCTACCCCGATAGAGTACATTACTTTGCTCTTCAGAGGGAGCTCGCCTCAAACTGAAACCAGATGAAAAAGTTCTCGTGGAATAAAAACATCCGTCATTCCAAATAGTTTTCCCCTTGCACTCTCTGAGACAACTTATTATAATCAGCACACGACTTACAAATTAACTTACTTATAGAACAAACCCTCTTCAGTGGCCGAACGGTGTAAGGCGTTACTCTCACGCTAGACTAGCCTACTGATGAGGGGGTGATAGGGGTTTGAATCCTGGTCTGGCCTACTGAGAGTAGTTTCCCCTAAATGGTTTACCTTTCTACTTCCACGTAATTGCGAGTAGACTACCTTTAAAATGGTTCCTCCCTACCTCATTAAATTAATTACTATAATATCCAAGTAGCCAGAACAGAAAGTAGGACGCGGTGGTAAAAACAACAGCTATGGAACAGACACAGCACCCAGTCCCGTCCATCTCCCTGACTGGAGAAACCACAATTGAACCAATGATACATTTTCGGCCATGCCTAGAATTGAACCCGTGACTCTATCTCAGTACAGAGCCACTCTACCAACTGAGGCGAGGTGTAAGACTGTTTCAAAAAGTGTACATAAAATCCAAGACTATATTATTGGGGATTACAGAGTACTGTATATTTGATATCAATTGTATTTTAATGACTTGTTATTAATTATTGCAATTTCATTATTTTAATCAACTCTAAATTAGGCGTGTCAAACTCGTTTGATTGAAAGAGAGACATTAGAAATTTAAACACCCAGGGAGTCGCGTTTCAGGAAATTCTGATCTTCGCCATCATAAGAAAAATACTCAATTGCAAAATCATTTATGTTACGAAAATAATCTTAGGATTAGATTCAATTTTAAGACTTAAATCTCAATTTTCCCCAGTTTTTTGTAAGAAGATTGTGAATGTTAGACTTTTAAGTCTTGTTTTGAAATAAAATTCTTAATTTATGACAAATGTCCGTGATATCTCAGCGTACTTCTTCCTTTTCACAAGAGTAAGCAACTGTTCAAATATTTAAGTGCTGCCAGACATTGAATATATCTGTTACGCAAAAATTAACGATTTTTGTGAATCAATCACTCGTGAGTAGAGTAAAAATTGGGTGCACAATCCTCACTTGCTATATTTCAACAAATAATTACAAAATTTCCACGTCACAATTCCAAATTATGTGTTTTTACAACATTTATAATAAGATGGATAGGGCCACGTTGTTTGTTGGTTCATCATAAGGGTCCTCGGGCAGAACAGAAGCATGAATTGAGCCCCAAGCGGCCCGCGTGTTCAACATGCCTGACTTAGACCTTTATATCTTTATCAAGAAATGGAGTCGAAACACATTCAGTTGTGACCTTTTCGTAGGGAGGAGTTTATATTTTAATTTTAGGGGGAACTATCAGATCCTGATTTTTTAATATATCTATTTATTTAAAAGCGGTTTTTTTCTAATTGATTTGATGTCCTTATGTATTTTTATGTGAAAGTCGACGATATCCCAAACGGAAAGTGAGGCTAGCAGAAATTAAAAATTTACTAAACTCAAAGTACAGTTATTAAAACAACCACTCTTTGCAAAAAGGGCCTCAATCAGACCACCAGAAATGTATTAAATCAATGTAATGACTTTAGTGTTCTTTGTAGAAAGTCATTGACTGAGGCCATTTCTGCAGGGAATTGTGGGAACTACTTTTGTTTGGCTGAGGCCCTTTCTGTGGAGAATTACGAGAACTACTTTTGTATGGCTGAGGCCCGTTCTGCGGAGAATCATGAAAACTACTTTTGTTTGGCTGAGGCCCTTTCTGCAGATAATTACGGAAACTATTTTTGTTTTGTTGAGGCCCTTTTTGCAGAGAATTACGGAAACTATTTTTGTTTGGCTGAGGCCCTTTCTGCGGAGAATTACGGAAACTATTTTTGTTTGGCTGAGAGCCCTTTCTGCAGAGAATTACGGAAACTATTTTTGTTTGGCTGAGGCCCTTATACAAAAAGCGAGTAAAATATAATATCTACCATTTCTTTTAAGTGATATTTATATTTGCCCACCACTGATTTCTACCTGTTCTGAATATTCACATATTAACACTAATTGAGGCAGGAATGATGAAGGTATAATTTAGAGTAAATGTACCCACATTCATGTGGGAATATTATAGAAAACAATTCAGGAAATAGTCTTAGTGCACCCATCTGAGATTCAAATAGAAGAATGACGACTTAAACCAAGCAACAACAAATTTCAGTTATGTTGGGAAGTTACTGTTCAAAACATAGCAAAACAGTGTATTAACTAATTTTAACACTGGTACAAAACACACAGATATATATATATACAAAGTGTTATGGTCCGACCGCTTTGATCGGTCAGTAGCATGTCTGCCTATTGAGCTAAGAGTCCTGGTTTAACTCCCTGGCAAGGCCAAACAAACTATCATCAGTTTAAATGGAGTTTCCCCTTTCACAGTGATGAATCAACGTCTGGTGGCCTAGATGTTGTGTCTGTTCTATATTTAATTTAGTTTGTAAGTCGTGTCTTGATTTAATCAGTCAGTTCAGAACGTGCATGTTAAATATCTCAAATAAAAAAGTCGTATAAAATAAAAATAAGCAAAAGCTATATTCTTCTTTATAAATTTGTGTGAAGCTTATATTGGACCGACATGAAGTTTTAGAAAAAAATATATTGTAAAGAATAGCCCCTTTCCCCCATCTTACAAGGGCACCTCCAAAAGGAGTCCGGGGTTATCGGCACGAAGGGTGATGTTACACGAACCATTCCATGCACTCCCTCCCGCCTCCCTCGTCTGAGACATCACAAAACACGCGTTCTCACACAAATGGCTTTTTAACAATGCCGCTCACATTATCTATACAACAAATAAAGATTGTGGTGGTACAATGGAACTGAGAGAAGGTGTTTGTTATTCTGGTTAGGTGGTTCCGTAAATATATTAAGAATACTTTTTCATCTGGGAAATATAATATGGTAGTATAATTATTTCAGGTCTACTTTTTTACTTTATCATATAAAGAAAGTGTCTTGTAATCGTTAATTTTTTTTACCTCAGATTATGATTATACTTGAAGTTTTATGTGCTTACAAATTCTAAAAAAAATGGCCTTTACAATTTTATTTGTCTCCATGTCTGTCTGTCTTTGGGTCTATATAACAAATGTTTCATGAATTTCATTCAAATATAGTCATACCTCAAGCATTCTTATTTATTCCAAATTAACCCTCAAATTAAGCGTAATTGATTGTATTAGATTTTTTTTAAATGACTCTAACAGTTTTGTTGAAAATAAATATCTATGGATTTTTTAAGATAATAAATAGTAATGTAAACTTTTTTAAGAAGGTGATTTAGTTTAAGGTTAGTTTACTGAAGATTGATTTTAAAAATAGCATTTTCAAAAATTGCTCTGCAGTTTTTAGTTAAAATGGGTATCTGAGGAGTGCTTAAACAGTGTTTTACATGACAATTAAGAAAACATATTAGTTTTTATATATAGAATAAATATATACTTTATGGGTAGTTAAATGAAAAGAGATTTTTGAACACTTTGGCCACATACTAAAAAATTCCATAGTAAAGTTTGTACGGGTAGGTCGTACCGTTTATTTTTTTCTGGGCTGAGAACATTGTACCAATGGAAGACATTATACTTGTATTTAACAGCCCGTTTAGTATTACCTATATTTGCTATTTTACGTTATGCTTTAAGTACACCATTGGATTATATTAAAAGTATAATATATAAAATAAAATAGGATACCCGCAGCACGTTGATGTAGGAAGAACAGTATCTAAATCTATCTAACGGCGTTTACTGTCAAGAGCACAACTAACTTGATAACTAAATACGACCCGCAACACAATTATGTAAGAGGAAAAGTATCTACACCTACCTCACGGCGTTTATTGTCAATAACATAACTATCACTTGATGCTAAATACCACCCGCAGCACATTGCTGTAAGAAGAACAGTATCTATATCTATCTAACGGCGTTATTATAGAAAGTGTTATCATCCACCAAAACATAGAGATTACTAAAATACGGACCTTAACTAGAGCTTCCATTCTTACCACCTTAAATAACAATATTAAACATCCTTTGTCTAGGGGTGGGGGTAAGATTAAATACTTCTGACCAAATTTCCAACACTGACTTCTTCATAAAATGTGTAAAGAATGAGGAACTGTACCCTCATTTACGCGGAGAAAGATTAGAAAAAGCGCATAAACCAAACGGGTAGTAAGACGCAGTGATAATAAAAAAAACATAGATTGGAACCCAATTTTTAGTAAAATTAACCCTCAGTACACCCAACCGGGATTCAAACTTCAATCTTCACGTGATCAGGGATCCAACCTGTTTCAATAGTAACACCTTAGACTGTTTGCCCATTGAAGAGGGTTTTTAATTCTTAGTTTGTCATTTAGAGATGTTGGTTGACTTTTTTTTTCTCTCGGTAAAAGTAATTCCTGGTAGAGCAGGAAGTTGTTTGAGGTGAATCCGTGAGGCACTTATACCCACGCCACCACCCACGCCACCACCCACGCACACCACCCACGCAACCACCCACGCAACCACCCACCCACTCTTCATATACAGGATGGAATAGCGCGTGAGAGAGCATTTTGTACCCAACGCTGGTTTTAGACTGAGAAAGCGTTTCAGACATTTATATTCTGAGAAATATGAAGTACAATATGCGATGACCATATAAAGGGATTGGGTCAATAATGAGCTATGCCCCAACAGCTCTATAAATTTTCAAAGTAAGAGCCTTATGCGACAGTTAGAAAAGCTACTAGATCCACTTTCATGTATTCATACCTCAAGTAATTTAATCTGTGACAAAATACTTCGACAAATGGTATCAAAGCTTATAGAAATAATAAAACAATAAAGTTACATTTTAACAACACAAAGAGAAATAAATGATATAGTGTAACCCACAGATTTTTTTCTTTCCCTTATCTAGAAATGGAGATATTTAATTAAAATTCGTAGGATATGTGAAACTAAATAATATGCACTGTTACTGAACCACATTTATAAAAAAGGAACATCTTGGTTCACCATAGGGCATAACATTAAACTCCACATTCCCCAACCCTCGGTTTAAAAACTATGTATTTTCTTAAGGCTCGAAAATGATCGGTTTGACAAAATTATATTCCAAGTAAATAAATAGTATTTTTAATAGTTATAGGCTAAAACTTTGCAATGAGAAGTTATTTATTATCTGAAAGAGCTGTGGTGATATTTTCAAAATTAAATACATCCGCCAATGTGAGGTACTCTCTACGTCATTTTTATTTATTTGTTTATAGTATTAAACAGTGTATAGACACGAATTTTAACCAAAATAATTTGAATTGATTTCGGGAAACACAATGTTTTGATTTTTCAACCTGAAGTAAGCTACCCTTAATTCTAGGGTTAGAAATATAATCCAAAACCCTCTAAGGAACCCTATGGAAACTCTAGGCACCAAGTTTTAGCCCGATTGATCGGTAGAATGTTTTCAGCTCTAGGACGAAATAAAAAGAGACAAGAAGATGACATCGCGAAAACAACTTTTTAGGATTCAGGGGGACATAAAACGACGATATCAATCAAAATATCAAATTTGAGTTTTTTACGCTAGAAAATTTCTGCAAGTGGTAGTGAGAAAGCAAAACTAATATATATTCTTTCTAATCCTCACTTCTTACGAAGGGTCTATAATAGATCACCTATTGCCATTCTGAATCGATCTAAATATAAACTACACAACATATCATGAGAAACTCTCCACATCTCACAGCTGAACCACATGAACCACTTGAGCCACCTGAAAAACTTCAACTACATGAGCCACTAAGGCCAAATCTTAGTTTATCCGGTGCGGGAATGAGTGGTTAAAATGCACAATACATTATTAATTCAAAGATTGAGCTTCACAGTGGAGATGGAGTGGAAGGTAGAACGTTGCCACATTTCTGCCTATTCCACCCTGCTTGGAAGGGAGGTCTAAGGGGGAAAGAAATGGAGGGGAAAGGGGCGTTATTTCAACACAAACCTGGTCGATATATCCAGGTACATTATATGCTGGCACGCGCCCGCCAGTACAACCAGACAGAACGTTCTACATATTATTATGTGTGTGATCATGTGAGGGGCGCGTTCTGTCTGGCGTCTTTTTATACATAAGCTATACAGTGTCTGTCTGTCCGTCCTTCCAGGGCTGTCCACCCCACTTCTCGGTAATCCTAGTGAGATAACACTTTGTATGGACGCTGTGAAGCAAGATATATTTCTGATAATTCGAGCTAAATCTGAGATTGTTCCTGTCGGAGAAAGGCCTGGCAACTAGACCTATATAAAGAGCACGTTGAATACATATATTTATATTAACGTACATTTTATGAAACTACTAATTTAATTGTATCAGCACACGACTTACAGGCTAATTTAATTTTAGGGAAGAGACACTACTCGGTTCGTTAATTTATAACAGTGGAAGGAGGAAGGAATCCCAATTTTATCAATGATAATTTTTTCTAACATGCTTGTAATCGAACTCAGAATCCTCTTTAACTCAATATATAGACGCAATAGAGACTGAACTAGGTTGTTGGATGTAAACATATTTTATCGGCACAGCACCCCACATATGTGTGTTTGTGGCGGGTATTACCAAGTGTTTTAACATGACTGTGTTTAACGCTGATGAATCGTTTACTTATATTTATAAATACCTGTTCATGTTTCAAGGAACAAATACAGGAGGGATTTAAAGTACTCATGAAATATAAATATCCTTATTCTTCACGAGTTCATAGTATAGGAAGACCTCCGTTAGTTTGATAATATTACTATTTAATAACAGCACGTTTGAATTACTGATAGCTCTGTATCTGATATTTACCTTTAGAGTGCGTTTGAAATCTTATTAAAACTATCTTTGCTGATGAAACCATTTTAAACTTTAATCAAATAAGTAATTAGTACTAAAATGTGGCATATTTTATCTTAAGAAAACACAATTAAGTTTTAGGTTCAAATTGTTATTTTGACAAGAAGAATGTATCTTTCAGCTTTGACTAAATTATTTACCAAGTTTCTTATAACTTTATTTTAAATTGTTTTATCAATTTTAGCACCACTTAACATATTTTTAAAAATGATTATTTTGGGCTGATAAGTATCCTGGTTGTTTTACGACTATGACTATAACGTATGACTAAACATTTATGTTATATTTCGAAAAGAAAACATTCCATTTAAAAAATATTGTTTCCTTAATTTTAACTACTAACTATAGGTATTATTAGACATATGTTCTTGAAAAGGAAAGTTTTAGATATTATTATAGTAAGAAAGTTTTTCTAAAATGAGCATGGGTTGATTTTCACCCCAATCAGTCACACACTTTTTCAAGTAAATACCAGCACAATCAAAAATAAAGTCCCTCCACTTCTTCACAACTTTCTACTCGTATCTTCGTCATCATTTCAAAGTTCATGCTAATTTTAACTCTTAAACACTTCACTGAACGATTTATTTAGTTTCAAAAGAAATATATGTTTCCTCGTTAAAACTCTCTTATTTACTCGGGCCGTGCTATTTTAATGAAGACTCGGTTATCCGTGGAGTTGTAAAGCGGTCCAGTACTCTGGCGGTGTTATTATCAGCTTACGCCGGAGGTATGAGTCCCGATTCCCAACAAATAAAGACGGTTACACAACTAAATTACCGGCAAATGTTATTAATGATGCTGTTATTGTAGGAAAGAGGGAGAGTCTAACCAATGCAATCACTCCGCTTCACGCACTATTGACCCTGTGCATCCCTTGACATGTCAGAGGAATAACCGCTCAAGCGCCGTCTCGCGTGGTGATTGATCTAGAGAGGCCGGTGCTCTTAAATTTTATTCTATTTTCATCACAACGTCTCACTACTTGATAGTTTTATACTATTACGTACTAACTAATCCCACTAATGTATTAGGGACAAGTAAGTTTGAATTTAGAGGAAGTGTACCTGCATTTTCATGGAGGGAACCACTCTCAGTACACACTACCAGGATTATAACCTTGATCTCTCTTTCATTCCCAGTCAAGTATATCTATAGAGTGACACCTTAATCCACGTGGCCACCTATGCGAGTGGCTAGTAGAGTATATACAGTTAGTTTTTGTTCGAGATTATCAATGAAACTGGTGGAGTATAATAACAATGATAATAGTGATAATAATACCCAGTATAACTCTTGCAGTAGACTGGACTGCCAATGACGGGGATATCAAGGTTTGAATCCCGGTAGGGTGTAATGAGGGTGGTTTTTCCAAGATGGTTTCCCCTTTCTCCCTCGCCATAAATGTGGGTATATTTCCTCTAAATTCAACCTCACTCATCCCTAACACTAGCTCGAACGGGTACTAACACGCGGTGCGTAAAAAAAGTGACAAAAATACAATTTTTTATTGGCAAACAGCTATTTATATGCTTACACCACGTGTTACTACAGTCCAATTTTAATAGAAAGAAACGTTTAAAAAAATACAAACTGATTTTTTTTTTCATTCAAAATTGATATATTTTAATGTACTGCAGATTACATGACTTGACGTATGACCAGGTGAGGGTAGGTCTAGTTTATTTTCTATCCGTTAAATAAGGCTCTTTCTATGAAAATTGGACTGTACTAGTCCTAGGCATTTGATTAATACAATAATATGGTTGTAATGAGTAAGGTATAATATAAGGAAAATTTACTTTACTTTCCGTGGCGGGAGAGTGGTAGGCTATTCAGAAATAAACAAGCTCAGTCCACCCAGCAGACAGTGACAAACCAGACTAGACGAGATCTACGCCTTTATCCACGTGGTGGGGATAGGACGAGAGGTAGTTAGTTATCAGCTCCTAGTCTCTCTGTACGCCTGGAGGAGTCTGGCACGCAACAATTACCCTCCCTCCCACCCTCTTTCACCTGGCTAACTTTACAGTGGCGTGCTCAGGCACAGTTATAACAAGTTACGGTGTAATTACTGCGTCGGGAAGTCCACACGCCACTGCTTAGAATGGTTCTGAAATACACTTTACCTCTCCTAGACCGCTCACGAAACGCAAACAAGCAGCTTCTTGCCACAACTGATGCAGAGTACAATATTACCACGTAAATATCTTAACAACACATAAATGAGAACATAAACATTAGATGATAGCTCTACTGCCATGCTGGATGGACTGATTTCGTTCATCCTGAATATATGTATGTTGTTACATATCCTCTTTAAACACCCTCCTCGTTATAGACACTTATATTCATCCTCTAATAGCCCATGTGTTAAAAGACACTAATTAGAAATATTTTGGAAATTGTTAACGAACTCTTTATCCTTAAGGTGGAGATGTAGGGAGCCTGAGAAAAGTTGAGGGTTCTTGCAATTTTTGTAGAAATCTTTTTTTTTGGGAGGGGGGGAGGGGCGCGTCAAAATAAATTAAATATTTCTCCAGAAGAAACATAGAATTTAATTTTTTTTAAATCACGTGGTTATATCAACAGTTGTTGAATATCTGACACAATCATATAGGCATGGATGAGAAACCTTTTAAATGGGGAGAAAAATTATTATTATTAGCACCACGTCTTACTACCTTGTTCGGGTTGTACGCACTTACGCTAATGTGTAATGGTAGGGTGCTTTTGAGATGAAATGGAGGACCTACAGTTTAACGTGGAATCCGAACCACGGTGGAGGCCTGGCATTCCTCACATTCACAGGATGTACTTGTCAGAGGTATAGGAAGGGTTTGGTAATCAGATAAATCTGTGCCGTGACCAAGGATTGAACCCCGGCCGCCAGCATAGAAGTCCGACATCTTACCCCTAGACCACCAGGTCACCTGGTGGAGAAAAGTAATCATTAAATTCCAGGACACGATTGATAAGTATTCAACAACTGTTGATATCACCACGTTAATAAAATTAAACTCTTATATTTCTACTGAAGCAATGTTTGATTTATTTTTACCAAAAAAAAATTGCAATAAAAACTGTAAAACCACTTGCGTTACCTACATCACAACCTTAAGGAATTAAAAAGTACTTCAGTACTGACAGTCTCTTGTAACTATCCTAGTTTTTATACTTAATATTAATTTTCAAATTAAAATATTTATTATGTTTAGTATATTTCATTGTTACTAACTTATACTGTTGTCGGCTTTTGGAACTTTTCGTAATGGCGTATCATCCTTTGTTCGAATAAGGAAGTCCTGATAATCACGAAGGGAATCGTTCACTCTGGGCTGGAAACTCAAATCTTGTGGACTTTTTGTTTTGACGAATCCGAAATGTATCTACCTAATCCTGATATAAATATCACTAAATATGTTAGTTAAAAATAATTGAATAGTTGCGTAGTTAGGTGTAATAAATAAATGTAAAATAAAAAGTATTTTATTGAAACACATTATTATATTAGAATATTTGCTGAATATACATCTCAGAAGAGCAGAGTAATAGACATCGCAATAGTTAATTAGTCATAACTTCAATAATATACTAAAATTGCCGGGCAATCGTTACACACACCATAAATAGTGATCCAAAGTGGGCCATGTGCGGAGATACACCGTTCTCTCTCTTTCTCTTTATATATATACACGTGTGTGATTGAGGCCAAAGAGCTTAAAAAAGTGACTGTAAATACCAGAAGGGAGGTTAACTAACTCAAATCATTATAATATGAACTGGTTCCAACCCTTCGGTCGAGTGGTCAGAGAAGCCGACTAATATTTAGGTACCTTCATCCCATACATTAGTTAACAATGTTTTAATACAAGAATCAATATAAAACGGTACAGATGAGGAGATTCACTATAATTCAGCTGAATAATGAATGGGAATACCAATTCTTGAGGCATTTATTAGAGATTCGGACCCCCCGATTCTTGAGTTTCCTGAACAGACTCAAGCACGTGTTTATTTACAAGAATGACCTTGAACATAGAACGTGTCCTGAATAGCTCAGTGGTATAAACAATGGCATGCTAAGTCAAGCATCCAGGGTTAGAATACCGTTTATAGGTGTAATTTATCAAATATATCTAATATAATTTAGACATTATGTATGTGTTTGTGAATAAACTATTTATACTGCTTAAATATTAAATTAACCGGAAAAAAAATAAACTGATGCACTTTGACACGTTACAAATATTTTAAAATACATGCGTTTTTAAATACATGGATTATTAAAGGATTAATCAAGAGTATAGGGTTAGTTAAAGAGGATGTGTAATATCATTAACGTGGCGAGGTGGTGGTAAACCCACAGTGCATCTGTACGGGATTCAAAGTCACCCTATAGTCGTAAAGGGGGCTGAATTAAGTATCTGATATATTTTCAATCATATGTTGCGCTAAATTTAAATATCGACGAAAACCTTAACACTGTTTGCTTGAATGATCAAAAAGCTATATTCTATGACCCTATATATACTTGTAAACATAATTTTAAAGTGGATTTATTTTTTCTCTTGGAAAAGTTCAACAATCCACATAATTCGGTTGATCATTAAGAGCTAAATGGCCGGTAAACAAAATGTAGCTGGTATAGGAGCGTCGAATGGATCTTTATGAATATAATGATGTCATAAATTAGGGGGGGTCACAACACAAATGGTATTGCATTTATATTTTCCCCTTTCCCTGTTTGTTCTCCTACTGTTGGACATCTTCACGCAGGAACGTTATAAGCCCACTTGGTTTCTCACATTTAGAAATGTATTCTCGACTATTCTAGTGCCTTAATTGGTGATTGCGTGCAGATAGAATACAACGGCTTAGACCATACAAACACCAATACGAATATATTTAGAACTAGGATCCTAATAAGAAACTTCTAAAGAAGTTGTTTTATTCCAAACAAAAGGCTCGGCGTTGTTCCTGTTTATATATACGCCCTCCCCTCCTGCTAAAGGTTATTCTATTGTTTTGGTGAACTCCGAACAAAAGAGGCGTTGACGTATCGAGGCCACGACTGTAGAACAAACATCGCCACTTCGAGTTATCAAGATCGATCGTCCGACAAATGTCGTCATTGAGCTATGGGTGGTCTCTCTTCTCTCGTCTCAAGGGGCCTTATCTTACACACGATCGCAACCCAAGAGGCTGACAGAGAGATTTACTGCCTGAGGGAAGCAGCGCTCATTACTTAGCTTGTGCTCGTGTATAGAATAGTTTCCTCTATTCAGATATAGGTGAGATCGTTAACTCCTTCAGACTGTTTGAAAGGTTTAATAATACTTCAAGTGCTTGATACGAGAGAAGCCACCAGTGTGTTCTTAGACACACATGCATTTATTATTATTTATTTTATTATTTAGCACCACGTCTTACTACACGTTCAGGTTATATACTTAAGTACTAATTACGATAATGGATTAGGAATTGGGATGGTTGAATTAAGAGGAAGTGAACCCACATTTTCGTATAGAGAGAGTGGAAAATCATTTAGGAAAAAACCACCGCCATTTCACCCGACCGAGATTCGAACATAGATATCCCCGTCCTTGGCAGTCTAGCTCAACAAGACTAGCGCGTTAGCCAACTACGCCACTGAGGTGGGTGCCCCAAATGCAGCGAACCCCGAATTACTGCTACCCCGGCACGTAAATACTCAATTTTTGACATTACAAATATTCGACCCAAATTCATTCAACCCATCGTATGTTTTTTTATCACCACGTCTTACTACTGTTCAGCTTATATGAATATATAATATCTATACTAATGGGTTAAAAAGGAGGATGGTTGAATTTAGAGGAAGTGTACTCACACGAGGGAGAATGTAATACTATTATGGGAAAAACCCCTTCAGTACGCCCGACTGTGGTACGAACCCCGATCCCACCGTCATCGGCCTGTTAGTCTATTGCGAAAGTGATGCCTTAGATCATGCAGCCACCGAAGCAGGTACCGTACAGCTATGTGACAATGAAGGTTCATATGTAATTTCCTGTGCCCGCCTGGTCTGTGATTACGGACAGGAAATTACACCTACTGCTAATATCACTCGTCACTACAAGCTCAATTAGAAGCTCGTGTAGGTCTCAGTCTGTCGGGAGCATGTGTGTGTGTTCGTAATATAAACATGTATCACACAACATGTATGTTTTCTCAGATACGTGACAAGCGCTTGTTCGTTCAACAGTTATACTATCATGTACTGGAGATCAGACATGTTTGTTAGCTTACAACACGTAAACAACATTAGTTGACAGGCGTATGGACATGTCAAACCCTCTGTGATTGGTTCGAAACAAATCAGGGAAATATTGGCTGTAAAATACTAGCGTTTGTGATAACAAATAAATGGTATGTTTCACCGCACAGACCTTTACTCCCCATTACCTAAAAATTAGCGATGGGCCGATACCGATACTCGATACTATTGGTATCAAATGGTATCGCAATAATCGATACTATCCGCAAAAAATCTCGATACCACTTTTTATTATTCAACAATATTAACTCTTCAAATGAGTTGGGGATAGTGATGAGCATAATAAAATGATTTAAATAAATGAATAATCATTCGATCCTTTTAAAAATAATCGAATTAATCATTCGAATGATTTTGAGAAGTATTGGAGAAAGGGAGAAACGATAATAATCGGAACAACACTAGTTGCTAGACATGAATTACTAGTTGTAGTTTTGCTTTGTCCTGGTGGTCTAGGGGTAAGGTGTCAGACTTCTATGCTGGCGGCCGGGGTTCAAGCCTCAGTCTCGGCACAGATTTATCTGATTTCCAAACCCTTCCTTCACCTCTGACAAGACATCTTGTGAATATGGGGAGTGCCAGGCCTCCACCGTGGTTCGGATTCCATGTTAAACTGTAGGTCCTCCATCTCATCTCACAATCACCCTACCATTACACATTAGCGTAAGTGCGTATAACCCGAATGGGTAGTAAGACGAGGTGCTAATAATAATAATAATGCTT
>CABFOV010001549.1:52372-68222 GCA_902141375.1 Timema poppense
ATATAATATATATATATATATATAGTGTTTCAGAAACACTACACTAAAGAGTATGCATAAATAAAATAATATAAACTTTTACAGAAACATTGAGAAAAGAAGAATATCTCTGTCCACCGAAGAGCATAACAATAAATTTAATTTGTCCAAGGGTACCATAATATATATATATATATTTGCTTATAGCTTAGAAACTATTGTTTTTATAAAAATATGTTTCAAATAAAAGATTTTATTTTTGAGTAGTACCACAACTTTACACTAATAAGTTATTTCGTATCTTAAATATTTGTAGAGGTATGATCAAAATTAAGAAAGTTACGCCATGTAAGTACCCTCAAATTCATCTTCATGGGAATATGAGAACTGCCATTTTGTTTGTAATGTTAAACAACACCTGGACATAAAATGTAATCAAAATCGTTAGAGCAGATATGGAGAAAATGTTGTTTTTATCTCTTTTGGCCCTTTGGTAAAATGCCCTTAATTTTAGGGTTGTTCAGGGTAAACCTACTAAACCCTATATAAACAATTTTAGTCTGATCAGTAAAATGGTTTGGGCTCTAGGACAAGTTACAAACACACACAATCAGACACATGGTATCGCGAAATCAACTGTTTCGGTTTCAAGGAGTCATGAAATATTTACATTTATCAAAATCTTGAATTTAATTATTTTTTGAGAAATAAAAAAAGACCATCAATACATCTGGCTGAGATCCCACGTCCCTCCCGCACAATACAAGACGAGACTGAAGCCTTGTCCGGGTATTCCTGACTAAAACACACACGGGAATATACTGTATATTCTTATTTTGGAAGGAAGTCCATTCTGTAAGTCCTTATTTTGTATCAGAATCCCACTGTATAGTGGTATTTTGGTAAGATAAACGGCCTTCTAGAACTGATTTCTAACCAAAATCAAGGTGACCTGGTGGTCTAGGGGTAAGGTGTCAGACTTCTGTGCTGGCGGCCGGGGTTCAAGCCTCGGTCCCGGCAAAGATTTATCTGATTACCAAACCCTTCCTTCACCTCTGACAAGACATCTTGTAAATGTGGGGAATGCCAGGCCTCCACCGTGGTTCGGATTCCACGTTAAATTGTAGGTCCTCCATTTCATCTCACAATCACCCTACCATTACACATTAGCGTAAGTGCGTACAACCCGAACGGGTAGTAAGACGCGGTGCTAATAATAATAATAATAATAATAATAGTAATAATCTAACCAAAGTCAAGGATTATGCACATTGCTCAGTTTAAACAGTAGTATTATACTGATGGTAGTATATTGTGGCTGCCAGCAGGTTCCATCCCCCGTTTGATCTATGACCTGTTCCATCAAAACCTGCCGAGATACATGCTGACGTCACTACCATCCTGGGTTTCAATATTCTCTATGGGGGGTATATAGTCCCTTTTAACTACACCTCCCCCACACCCCTAATAAAAACCGGGTTAAATGATGTGGTTTTATGTGTTTGGTACATTCTTAGATTACATTCCACGATTTTAAGATCCATACAGCCTGGCAGGTAGTATCAGGCTGTTTAGTGTAGAGTGGCTACAAGATGACACGACCCCTGTCACGTGGATAGTATCCGTACCTCATTGTATTCTTTGGTTTCTTTTTGACACCATTTCTTTCTTACTACCCGTTTGAGTTAAACTCCTATATACTAAATACGCTAATATGTTAGGGATAATGAAGGTTGAACTTAGATGAAGTGTACTCACATTTACACGGAGAAAGGGCGTGTGAAACCAACTAAGAAAAATCACCCACAGTACAACCAGATGGGACAGAACCACGATCTATCTGTCTTCTGCAGTCTAGTCGATCGCGAGAGTGTGTTTTAGCCATTCGGCCACCGAGAGGGGTAATAGCATTGCTGAATATCAGCCATTTAAAATACTTAACTTAAGGGATGAAGTGGGTGAACGAAAAAATCTGCTCTATAATTTGACTGGCAAGAATAAAAACCACATTTTGGGGGAGCAGGGGAATTAGTTTCAGATATGTAAAATGTCGACGAGACAAGTAGGGCTATACCATATTTTACAAGGGAATATTCGGAGCTCCTAATAAAAAATACAAACATATCTTTGTTATCAAATATTGATAACATTTTACAATTTTATTAGTGTTATTTCACAGGATTACATAATATCAAAAGTGACAGCTGTATATTGAATGGGTGACCTGGTGGTCTAGGGGTAAGGTGTCAGACTTCTATGCTGGCAGCCGGGGTTCAATCCTCGGTCCCGGCAAAGATTTATCTGATTACCAAACACTTCCTTCACCTCTGACAAGACATCTTGTGAATGTGAGGAATGCCAGGCCTCCACCATGGTTCGGATTCCACGTTAAACTGTAGGTCCTCCATTTCATCTCACAATCACCCAACCATTACACATTAGCGTAAGTGCGTATAACCCGAACGGGTAGTTTAACGCGGTGCTAATAATAATAATAATAATAATAATATATTGAATAAGTTGACGTAATTATTCATAAAATAGAGCTAGTAAAATTGCGTGTAGTCAGATACGTCCATTTACAAGAAAATTGGGGTGTTGTTTAAAATGGACACTCATTGGTCAGGTATCAACATTCCCATGTGAGGTATATAGCACAGAGTCTATGTATGATTGATCAAATGGGTTGCCCTGGCAACACTCTACGACACGTCATTGAAGAAAAGATATAATTGATGAATTAAGGCCAGGGCCTATAATTTTGAAACGTGCGAGTAGCGATTCGCTAGCGTGATTTCTCTCATCTCGCACACAATCTCACAAATCCCTAATTTTGAAACTTCTGTGCTAGGAAAACTGGTGTCACACGATCGAATAGCGAGCACTTTAAAAACACTTTGTCATGGTACATGATATAATGCCTACTATTTTAAATGTCAAAACAGGAAAGAAAATTAATTTGACTTACAATTAAAACTTGATTAGATTTAAAAAAATTACATTGAAAATCCATAAACAATAGAGTGAGGTTACAAAGTGAATGTTTAAAGGCTAAACTTATCCAAGCATCTTATTAATTTTCAGAATCTAGAATCCCTGGTTCTGGGACCCTCTCATTCATTTTTCAATCTGGGATGGAACTATACCAAGTATGGTATATTTCTGGAATAACTTTCTTTCGGCAAAGAGAATAGGTCTTGTTTCTTCTCTTTGCTTACATGAAGTTATTTATAAAGATTTTGCACAGTGCATTCAGTATCTAGTAGATTTCTGCCACGTTTCCCTATATCAATTTCCTGATACTGTCCTATGTAATCATACCTGTATTTTATTATATTTGGGCAGTCTTTTGAGAAACAAACTCCTTTTTTCTTTAACCAACAAACTTTATTACCAGCACCAGTACTATTCCTAACATTCTTTGATGCCAGGTTCTTTAGATAAAACAAATCAGTGAATTTCAATTCCTTGACATGATAAGGTCCACTCTTTTGGTTTCTGTTCCTCATTTATCTCGCTGTTCTAAAAACTGTCAGACAATCAGGAGCTGAATATACTGGAACATACTCTTTGGCGTTTTCTATTGCACTATGAACTGAGTCCCCCTGACCACCTCCATGTATGAGTGGCCACGCCCCATAAATGTATGTTCAATTATGTATATATGTGTGTTCTGTCAATGTATAGCATAAAGGCACACACACACATATATATATATATGTTGCGATTTTGACCGCCACATGTATCAGAGAGCAGTGATAATTCTTTCACATTAGAGGGAAGTTGATTCATCAACTGTAGCAAGCATGAACCTATTTCTGAGTTTCCTCTTTTTCCGTCTAGTTCTGTCCATCCATAACAGTATGAATTATTAGGGGAAGCCGATTAATAGATGGTTAACTTATACATGTGGGAATTAAAACAAACAAAATAGTCTAAGAAGTAAGAAAATATTATTTCCTAACTATTGTTGTCGTTGATAATGTCGAATGAGCAAGTGTTTACAGGATATATTTAATTAGCCAACTGTGTAGTTAGTAATATTTTTTTACCATCTTTTAAATTATTGACCAAAACAATGCTAAGGAAAATTCACTAAGTCATTTGACATGATTTAGTGAGATTTTCTTGGCAGTAAAAATGTTTCTGTTGACTTGGTGAATTGTTCCAAAACGAAGAGCAATTATTTACCTTTATAATGGTACCAGTATCTTAAAACATTAAAAAATAGCTTAGTGAGTTTTTCCAGCAAGCCCACGATATTGGGTTAATATAATATATAAAATGAAAATAAAATATTATTTGATTTTCATTTTATATAGTTTTACATATTTTGGCATGTTTATATATTCAAAATGATTTTACATAAAGCTACCTTCTTCGTGATTATTTAATATATATTTTTAGTAATTATTATTGCAAATTTGTTGAGTTTTCAAACATTGTTTGATTTGGTTTGGCTTGCATAAATCAGCTTAAAGGAATTTTTCAATCAATTATTGAAAAGGGTAAAACCATCTCAGGTAGTCAAGTGTTTCTCCCCTAAGTACAGGCCTTCTCTTCTCACAATGAACCTTTTGATACATTTTTTAAGGAATTTAGCAAACAGATAAGTAATTTTGGTCTGGAAACTCCTTCACTTCCAACACACTAGTCCAACGAGTTACAATTTTGTCTTGTAATATTTCCAGGTGATTTTAGTTTCACATGAGCGGTTGAAAGTGAAGGTCTAACAATAAGCTACCATAAGATATTTTATTTCGTTCACCATGACACCAGGTGAGTTTTTCTTAATACAAAATTAAAATATTGTCTGGGATCAACGACTCTATCAAAACCGAAGGTAAAGTTGTAATGTGTCAAGCTTGCAACAAAAATATGTGACATTCCATTAAAATCACAATTATAGCAACATGTGCGGTGCACACTTCGTACATAAAAATAAAATTGAGTTATTCGAAGAATCCTTTTTAAAAAAAAACAATTATGCTGGTGCTTTCCTTTCATTTAAAGAAACTAATTCTTTAAAGACTTGTGTAGTGCATTGATCACTGCAAACACCTTGTTTTATATTACAAGGGCCTGAATTTGCATCCTTCTTGTGACACTAATGAAAGTGACCAATTTCTGATCAATCAATACCCAGAAAGAATTATCTGCATATCTGTATATGCTAATTCAGGCCCTTGGAATATAAAACAGGGTGTTTATGAATAAACAATGGAAATGATAATCAAGCTACGTGGGAGATGCCTTCATATGGGTCGCTGTGGATGAAATCACGGTTGTTTAGTGTAATTTTGTTGTGAGCCCTGTGGTAGGTAAGATAGATCCTAAGGATATTTCCAAACCATATTTGATGTACTGAGAAGTGCTGGAACATACGTATCATGTTGTAAGATTCGTGAATGATGAATTGAAAGTTTTGTGGCCCAGGTGAGCTCACATATAGAAGGCCCTGGTGCTATATTCAGATGCCACGGCATATATAATGAAGCTCGCAAGTGCTGTGAAGTTGTTCATTCCTGATATCCGACTTACAAGTTTGGCGCATGGACTACATCGTGTTGTGGAATACATTAGAGTCCAGTTCTTCCAAATGAATGGATTAAATTCTGTGACAAAATAATAGACCTATTTGTGAAAGTCCTGCGTCGAGTCAGAACTTACTAACTCTTGTTTGATGTGCCGTTGCCTCTGCAATTAGTTCTAACAAGCTGAGCAACATGGATAAAACAGCCAACTTCTACTATGAACAATTTGGAGTTGTGACTTTTACTGCACGAACATAGTACTATATCTAAATATCTAGTAGGCATTACAATAAAACACATTTTTTCAATATATTACAATATAATACATTTTTAATTAATAATGGTATTTTAGTGACTGTTTCTAAAATAAAGAATAAAGATCTATATAATTACTTTGTTTCCAAAATCTTCGGCTACTTTGTTTTAGCCTTTTGTGCATTCAAAATATATTCTGGATTTCTTATTTTCGTTTCTCTAGTGTGCTTAGTATCTATTGGCTCTGGATATATGCAATTTTAATAAAATATAGTTATTTTGATTACATATCAATTTTCCTAAAATCATCATCTTTTTCTAAACTTTCAACTACCATACATTATTTTGTCCATACGACAAGTAAACAGTATTTTCGTTGGGATATGTGAAGATAATAATAATTATATTAAGGAAAGGAGGCTAAATAGATCCCATTAATAACATCATAATACGTGTAATGTCCATTTAATATTACTAATAACATTAAGTTAATTAGAGAAATTAGAAATCGAAAAGGGTAAGAAAGAGAACGTTGAGATCAAAACATATTCTAGGGAGGGGGAGATGGTTGTGTTACAATCTCAGTATTTGAATACGTAAAGTTTAATTCCCTTAATAAATTGAAAATTGAAAATTTTTAAAAGCTTGGCCTTGGCGTCAAAATGGAAAGTTTATTTTGTAATGTGTTGCTTTGAAGGGACTTGTATTCAGCGCTGATACAAGTCAGGTTTAGTTGAGGTAATTGGGTGTGTGATGTCTACACCTCCTTTTTTCCGAGACGAACCCAGCTTGCTCAGGACGGATGTTGTTGAGACAGGCTGTATCCAAATAGTCCGAGGATGCTTGCCAAGGATATAGCATAATATCTTGTACAATTTGTTCCTTAAATGATTGATGTTTTTTCACTTTTGTGAAATAAAATTCATCTAGTTCATAAATTTATAAAATATTTATTTAATATAACCTATGCAATTCACAATATTTAACAATGCTTTGAGAAACATGGGGGAAAAAAATATTAGTTTGAAAGTCTTTGCTGGAACTACCAATATTTTTACTGTCAATGAATTTATTGAATACCACCTATACTCGTATAGCTATTTTACAGTAAATAGTTATAAAAAATTGGCTCTTCAAAATATTTTACGTCCTCTAAAAATACAAGTTTCGCACCCTTTTGGATGGCCCAGTATAACCCAAGCCTACTTGAAAAATAGCGTATAGTTTCCTAACAATTCAAAAATATACGTTGACCCCAAAAAGTTAATTACTATAGAAGCATAAAATTAATTGTGTTTTTTAGAAAAATATTCAATCTTAAATACAAAATAAATGTAAATAATTTAATACTTTGTATGTCAAGAGTCATCATAAGATGCGTCAACTTATGCAACATTCCGATTTAATACAGGTTTGGTATTGAATATTATTTTACCACAGCTATGCTTTTATCGTTATATTCTTGTTTAACATTTATTTAAAGTGGTTTATCATATTTAGCGTAATACATTTATATTTTAACCTACACTTAAGCTATGTCGATAGCACATGTGCTTACTATGCTAAGGGTCCTGGTTTCGATACCAGGTAGAGTCGTTAATTTAACTTTAGCAAACTGTTATGCACGTCATGTGCGGATATACTCCTTGTTTTCATAAATTGCACGTTAAAAATCCCCATTGAAAAAAAGTATATTTTAAATGATGTATTTTACTAAATAAAATTGATGTAGGTTCATTTTTTAGCTTGCAAAGAATTTTTTAAGACTCAGAAAAAAAGAATACAACTGAAATATTCTAACTGGTCCTCTGGACAGGTTTCAAGGCTATTAGTGTTGTCCTGTCAAGCTAACACTAGGATTACTGCCCACTGAGTCTCGGGTTCTACCGAGAAACTTCCCCTCTCTCTTGGCTTGAGTAGGTGTGGTGGGGGTTCCCACCCCTATCTTGTAATAAACCTACATTTATGTAACTAATGACCGATTTCTAGCCGAGGGAATAGGTTTAAGTGATTAAAAATATTAAATTTGTAAATTACACACAAAATTTAAGATGGTATGTTGTTTTATAATCCAACCATTTTCAAAAATTCGTTTTTTGAGCTAATTTAAAAAATATATGCATACAAAAATTAATTCTATAATTATATATCAATTTATAAAAGTGTCCATACAGTCATAATATATATATATATATATATATATAATATATCATTATTGGTTCATCTAGAATTTTAGTCGCAAATCAGTCATTTTTACTGTGTATTAGTAGCTATGCGACCGCACCTTAAGACACCGGTTTTACTTCTAGTTATATAACTTAAGAACATTTTGAGACAACATGCTTTGATGTATACAACTGGAAGATGGTTCCCTAATAAAACTAAACAAATCGTTGTATATAATGCACTCAATACAATAATAGTGTTTACTTTCAGTTACGTATCTTGTATAATGGTGTGTTGGGGCATCTCATAGCCTCAACCCTTTGGCACGTCATGGTTTTACAGTGTTGTCGGATTGAAAACTCAGTCGCAAGCGAAACAACACTACACCGACATCGCACGACAGTAGAAACCTTTCAAAATTAGCTCTGTTTTGGTACAGCCTGCGATTTGCGAGTATATTCGCAAGTTTCAAAGTTAAGGATCAGGTCCGCCAACTAATCGCAACAACCCACGAGCAGGGAACAGTTTAATAGTACAGTCTCTTCAAGACTTTCTAGCCCTGGTAACAAACCAAGAGCTGATAGTGAGCAGGGAACAGTTTACTAGTACAGTCTCTTCAAGACTTTCTAGCCCTGGTAACAAACCAAGAGCTGATAGTGAGCAGGGAACAGTTTACTAGTACAGTCACATCAAGACTTGCTAGACCTGATAGCACAAGAGTTTATAGAGAGGAATAGGTGACCTGGTGGTCTAGGGGTAAGGTGTCAGACTTCTGTGCTGGCGGCCGGGGTTCAATCCTCGTTCCCGGCACAGATTTATCTGATTACCAAACCCTTCCTTCACCTCTGACAAGACATCTTGTGAATGTGAGGAATGCCAGGCCTCCACCGTGGTTCGGATTCCACGTTAAACTGTAGGTCCTTCATTCCATCTCACAATCAACCTACCATTATACATTAGCGTAAGTGCGTACAACCCGAACGGGTAGTAAGACGCGGTGCTTATAATAATAATAATAATAATGATAGAGAGGAGGGAACAGTTTACTAGTACAGTCTCTTCAAGGCTTGCTAGCCCTGGTAACAACACAAGAGCTGGTAGTGAGGAGGGAACAGTTTACTAGTGCAGTCATATCAAACCTTGGATAAGATAGAGGACAGATGAAGATAGGGGATGAAGATAACGGAGGTGGAATGAAGATAAAATGGATCTACGAGTAGAAACGTTATGAAGCGGTCCTAAGAAATACAACTTTGGGAAGTATCGATTTTGTCGAGAAAGCTACATGATTACTCCGAGAAAACTTTTCACCGATAACTTCTCAAGCTGGGTTGAAACTTTCGGGCGCAAAACTTGATAAGACATTTAATTACTGATGACACAAATCTATTTTTTTTTTTTCCCATCCATGCAACGGGGGACACAAAATCTGAGTGTTCTGTAGTTGATTAGTTTAATTTTACTCTAGGTAAGTTTATTTACTAACCAGTGGATCGTTACAACGATGGTGGAAGATTTTTTACTAAAATGTATTCTAAACTTTTTTGTTGGAAAAATATTTATATAATCTGTCGTTACTCGACTTTCTATTAAAAAGTTTACTCATCGTAAGCTAAAAACATGTTTTGTATGAGAACTTTAAAACGACCCGTCTCCCAGATCAATTATATTTGCTGTACCAAACCACTCACGTAAGAATTGAGATGGTATTACTTTTAACAAAGATAAATATTTTATTTACCGATATAAAATAATACATAAATCATGGTTTCCATGGAGATGTAAACAAAGAATGATTGTATGGATGAGTCACTTCGCACACACCAGGGAAATATGGACAATTCACTAGGAAAATCGTGTTTTAGTTTTAGGCTACTATTTTTGCGTGCATCATGAACCCGTAATCATTAAAATGAATAACAAAATCGGTTAAACCATTTTCTCTTAATTTCATTTGCCAGAAATAGGCTTATAAAATAATATATAAGATATAGAGAGATGGAGAGTGAGAGAGTGAGAAAATGTGAGAGTGAGTGTATGAATGTGTGATTGTGTAAGTATGTGATTGAAGGTAGAAGAGTGAGATTGAGAGAATGAGTGTGGTGGAGTGAGTTTTAATGAGTGACAGGGAAAGAGATTGTGTGATATGGAAATTGTGTGTGGGTGTGTGTGTGTGAAGGAGAGAAAGTTTGAGATTGAGATAGTGTGAGAGCGAAAGTGAGGGAATGGGTGTGAAATAAAGAGTTTGTGAGAGAGCGTGAGGGAGAGTGTTGTTAGAGAGTGTGTGTATGTGTGTGTGTGAAAGGTTCTGTGAGAGAGTGTGTGTGAGTAACTGTGGGAAAGTGAGGAAATGGGTGTGAAATAAAGAGTTTGTGAGAGAGCGTGAGGGAGAGTGTTGTTAGAGAGTGTGTGTATGTGTGTGTGTGAAAGGTTCTGTGAGAGAGTGTGTGTGAGTAACTGTGGGAAAGTGAGGGAATGGGTGTGAAAGAAAGAGTTTATGAGAGAGCGTGAGGGAGAGTGTTGTTAGAGTGTGTGTGTGTGTGTGTGAAAGGTTCTGTGAGAGAGTGTGTGTGTGTGAAAGGTTCTGTGAGAGAGTGTGTGTGTGAGTAACTGTGTGAAAGTGTGTGTGTTTCTGTGAGAGAGAGATAGAGGGGGAGGAAATAAATTGGCTACTCAGAATATCACTTTGAAATATTATCCACTCAAAATCAAGTGGTAACATAAAAACGGAGGCAATTTAACTTATTTGCATTAAAATATTATTTGAAAAAATAAACTCCAAAACCTATACTTATAGGCTATCATAAAATAGTAGGGATAAATAAAATATTACTTTGAAATATTATCAAAATACACTCAAAACTAAGTGGTAGTTATAGCCCTTTCAGACGGGGCTACCATCACTTTGCATTAAATCAAGTGTAACTTTTAAAACGTGGTGGGGACCGCATCGCTGGTGGCGCGGCCAGAATTACTGGTGGTGGCTAAGGCGATTTTTGGAGCGACCATGCTGGCAGTGCCACCACGTATCTATAATAATTCAAAGGAGCTCTTCACACGAGGCACTACTTTCTGTGCGGACAGAAACGTATTGTTGCTGAAAAAGTATTTGTGTGTGCTTGTTTTTGGTTTTTAAAAATGAATATTGAAGCTGAAAGATCGCATTTTTGACAGTGATAGATTCACATCCAAAGTAACTCGTCAAATGATGTAATGCTCAAGCAGAGAAAACAAAATAAATTGGTCGCGTACAAAATACATCTTTCGTTGATCGATCCTGTAAAAGTGGATGAGCCCAAAATTTTCTATTTAAGCACTTTCAGCGTTTACGCAACCGAGTATATAGAAAATTACTTAGAGGTAGTTCTTCTAGCTCCATTTACAAACTGAGCGCAATTGGTGGCACGATTGGTGGCAAGAGTAAAATAGTCGCGCCACCAAGAGAAGCGCCACCAGAATATTTGGCGTTGCAGCCACGGTGACCCCGTGTGACATAACTGAACTTATTGGTATTGTGATACTATTTGAAAAAAAAAATGAAATTATAATAGGCCTGCATACCAAAACATATTTAAATAAAAAAATTTAATTTTTAATATATAATTCATGCGTGAAGCCAAACGTAAGAAAATATTTTCCACAGGGTAATTACAAATGAAATTCGGGCTGCATTTTAACTTGCAGTAAACCTATATTCAAACCAGTGTAGCTCCATAATGTAGGTAGATGTTGAAAAATTAACTATCGCATATTTTATAGTGAAATGTTTAAAACTAAGGAACATATAAAATCACATGTGTAGCCAATCATATTTTGAATACCTATACAAATATTTAAAATAAAAATGACAATCATTGTATTTTCTTATATTAAACAAAAAAGGTGACATGGCGGTCTAGGGGTAAGGTGTCAGACTTCTGTGCTGAAGGCCGGGGTTCAATCCTCGGTCCCGGCACAGATTTATCTGATTACCAAACCCTTCCTTCACCTCTGTCAAGACATCTTGTGAATGTGAGGAATGCCAGGCCTCCACCGTGGTTCGGGTTACACGTTAAACTGTAGGTCCTCCATTTCATCTCACAATCACCCTACCATTACACATTAGCGTAAGTGCGTATAACCCGAACGGGTAGTAAGACGCGGTGCTAATAATAATAATATATTAAACAAATTTGTAATTAGAGATGTAGCCCTTCGATGAAAACACGGACATAACGTCGAGCTCATCTGTTGCGGTTTTTCTGTGCTGAAGAGATCGGGGCTTGAATTTTAGCTGGGTCTACTTAGGTGATTTTTCCTAAATGGTTTTTCCCTCACCTTCCACAAAAAATTTGTTACGTTTAGTTTCAAACGACATCTTACTCATCTCTACACCATCATGTGATGTACACACGGATATCCCGGATGTGTAGTAAGACGTGTAGATAGTAATATCGCGATAGTTTCTCTGAACCGGCTCTGTTCTATCTTCTCCCCTGCCATCTTGAAACTCCTTTACGCCCGTCCTTTGGGAAAGGAAGTAGAAGTGGATGAGCGTGTTTTAGTTGGGCCGTTTATTCCGAACTAATTAAGTGGCTTTGTACTACGTCAGAGCCGCCTAATTTGTACGGAGTCTCCCTCCTTGTGGAGACGAACTTTATGAAATAATGAAACAGGTCCCTGCACTAAGACCAGCTTCGAAAATTACTTCCTCCCTCCAGAAATAATACGTCATTGTGGTTCAAACTTCCACCTCAATTTAAATAATTTACCAATTTTAAGTCAAACTATGCTGTATTTGAGTTTTGATACTTTTCTTATTCTCTCTAGAAATACGGTATTTTTTTAGTTTTACAAGTCTACTGTTTGTTCAAGGCTATTACTAGCTTGGATCATCCACAGCTCGGGCTATTCTCAAATTGAGCTATCGGGGGCTATCCACAGTTCAAACTAACCGCATATTGGGATAACCGATAGCTGGTATAGCCACATATTGTGTTGTCCGTAGCTTTGTATGTACAAAAATTTTACTATTCACAACTTGAACTCACAGAATCTTATATTGATCATAGGCTGGTATATCCGCAGCTTGGTATTAACTAAGCTGCAACTATTCACAGCTTGGGCTATCCGCAGTAAGTTTATCTACAGCTTACTATATCCGCAGATTGGTATATACTAAGCTTCAACTATTCACAACTTGGGCTATTCGCAGGTTGATCTATTCACAGATTTGTCTATCTGCATCTTGGGATATCCGCAGTAAGTTATCCACAGCTTACTACATCCGCAGCTTGGTATATACTAAGCCTCAACTATTCACAGCTTGGGCTATTCGCAGGTTGATCTATTCACAGATTTGTCTATCTGCATCTTGGGATATCCGCAGTAAGTTATCCACAGCTTACTACATCCGCAGATTGGTATATACTAAGCTCCAACTATTCACAGCTTGAGCTATTCGCAGTTTGATCTATTTGTAGCTTTGGCTATCCGCAATCGGGCTATCCACCAGCTAATCTATCAGTATGTTTGTATATCTGCATGCTGCTCTATCCGTATTATGGTATAGGATATCCACATAATGTAATGTTTTCTTTCTGGTACATCCACATGTTGTCCTATTCGCATATTGGTCTATCCGCATGTAGGTCTACCCACAGACTGCTCTATCCATATGTTGAGCTATCCACACGTGGTCTATCCGCAGGTTGGCTACCCACAGCTTGGGCTAAGCCAGGTTAAATGTTTTGTTCAAGGTCACGCGATCGACACTAGAAAGATCTAAATACCAAAAGACCTAAGACCCTCTTATTTACAAAGCCAAAACTAGGCTTGTCTAGTTTTTATAAAACCAGTTTTGATAAAACTTGGTAGTAAAAGTGTAGCCTGAAACTTCTTTTGTGGATGTGGTATAAGGAGAGCTTAGCGACGCCCCTGGTTGGTTGGCCCCACAAAGAGGTCAAGAGCGCTAGGGGTTTGTATTCGCGGGAAGGAAGCCGAGTAATCTGTTGAACACGGTGCGTCCCGTCACACCATCTTCCGGGAGTTGCGAACAATGAGATTCCTCTGTTCCCTAAGTTTCCCAACATGCAGACTGAGTCGTCCGTCCCACGGGGAGCGAGCAACTGTTAGCTTGCCTTGTTCAGGTGTGCCAGTACAGTCACTTCCAGGTAAACAGAACCCCGATGGTGATATTGGGACTCACGATGTTCTGTACTACATGGTTCACTTCAAACTATTTGTCCACATGGGGTGACGTCATGCACAATGAGGAACTACTATAGCTCCTCACCACCCGAGTTTTCAAACATCAGTAATCTATAAAGTACTATTAATTTCATTGCTATAATCAAATTTACGATGTACCAGTGAGGTATGGCCATATTACATCTAAATATCAGGTTATAATGAACTCCATCAAATAGCTTCTCTGTAGTCCTAGGTAAAGACAGAATTGTAAATATACTTTTTTGTGTTCAAAGACACATACAATTCAAAATTCATCATAATTTAGAAGTAGAGAAATTCTCACAATCGCAATAATTGATTTTTATGATAAAGTAAAATATATAGGCATGGCCAAAATTATTTAAAAAATGAAAATTATATAAAAATAAAAATATGTAAATTCAATTAACATTAAGTGAACTACATCAGGGGTTGAAAGACCCAAGGCGTCCCTATCGCTATAATCTAGACTGCAGTTGACAAAGAGATCAGGGTTTGAATCTTAGCCGAGTGTGAAGGCCGATACACACAGAATGCTAAGCTAAGCTGTGCTGTGATGTGACTTTGTAAGTTTGGTTTCACACTTATTGCTAAGCTAAGCAATGGCCCCTCTTTCCCCCCCCGAATTCAGTGTTGTTTCGTTCTGGTCTGCTCCAGTGAACTTTAGCTATGATGGCGTCCTACAAAATGTCTTGTTTAAGTTCAGGGGATGGTACTGAGGAAGAAAAGATGCTGCTGTTAGCAGTAGTTAAGGAAGAAGAAGAAAATTTAAGAGGTGGGGGTTTGACTTGTTCAATCAACGCCTCTATTTTAATATAGACACATTTATTAAATCTAAAATCTAAATATAATGTTACTTAAATACACGCGAAACAAACTGAAAACAAAACGTCAACACTTATTTCGTTATTCTCACCAAACCAGCACTGCGTCTGTTCAACACGAAGCCCAAGCTGTGTTATGCGCATGCGCAACGTAAGATGGCTCAAGATGGGAGATGGAAAAATTGCCCGGCCAGCAATCGGAAAAAACAGCGCAGCGTAGCAAGGCATAGCTTAGCTTAGCATTTTTTTTGTACCGCCCTTGATGAGCTGATTTTTCCTTCATAATTCATCAACCTTCCTTCCCTCTTTTACGAAAATGAGGGTAAATTTAATCTAAATTCCACCCTTATCATTCCTACTAAATTAGTATTAGTTTAATAAAATGAACACCGACTAGAATCGAAGTAAAATGTGGTTAAAAATAATGTATACAAACTGGTCAAGAGTTAGACCAACGTTTAGAGAAAATAAACTATTTCAACAGTTATATGAACAAACGCGCACAAAAAGAACACTCTTAAATACAAGTAACATCATTCATTTTAATAAAACAATTTGTTTTTATCCGTCAAAAGTTTAAAAATCAACCAATTGTGGGCATAACTTACAATACATATGAAATATCTCAAATAAAAGCGTATATTTCTCTGGATGTTCGGTTATATTTTTTTCTGTGTCCTTCTGCTTGAATTCAAAGACGTAACCGGATAGTAAATAAACTCCGCTCAATGTATTTATGTTTGAGTGATTAGGAAACCAGCCTCTCCCTCTCCCTCGCATCGACCATCTGCCATCTGCCATCTGTGTGCCCCACGAAATAAATCTAGGATCTAGCTATGCGTCGTCCACCGTTACAAATATTGGTAGACAAGGGGGGGGGGG
>CABFOV010001549.1:68309-112989 GCA_902141375.1 Timema poppense
ATGCAGCTATGCGGCGTCCACCTTTACAAATTTTGGTAGACAGGGGGGGGGGGGGTAATAACATGCATCTACAGGACTGGGGAATGTAACGTTACTAAAAGAGCTTTATAGGGGGTTTATTGCAGCAATAGGTTTTATAACAGAGGGAATTACATGTTTTTGTAAAAGAGAGGAATGAAGTGACATGTTTTTGTAAAATTGGGTAGGGAATAATATATATATATATTTGTAATAGTAGGGAATGAAATGACGTGTTTTTGTAAAATTGGGTAGGGAATAATATGTATATTTGTAATAGTAGGGAATGAAATGACGTGTTTTTGTAAATGCTGGGAGTAAAAGGACATGTTTTTGTAAAGTGGGGAGTGAAATTTCTTTTTTATTTGTTAAATTGAAGAATAAAATTATTTTTTTATATAAAAGTGGGGAGTGAAATGACATATTTTTGTTTAATTGGAAAGTTAAAAATTTTTTTTTGTAAAATAAGGAGAGTGAAATGACATGTTTGTGGGAAAAATGGGGAGTTAAATGACATGTTTGTGATAAAAGTAGGGAGTTAAATGGCATGTTTGTGCTAAAAGTGGAGAGTTAAATGACATGTTTGTGGTAAAAGTGGGGAGTTAAATGACATGTTTGTTGTAAAGGTAAGAAGTGAAATGACATTTTTTTCTATAAAGTAGGTGGGAAAACACGTGTTTTTTTGTTATTAAAGTGGAGAGTGAAATGACATGTTTTGTAAAGGTTGTGGAGTATACAATACCATGTGCTTGTAAAATTGAAGAATGCAATTTGGTATAAGTAGGGACTTACGTAACGTTAAGTATTGCAAAATATGTATCATCATTTGAATTTGGCATTAATTTTGCAGTTTATTTTAATACAATTTAACTATTGGCTCAACACGAGTGTAAAGAAGGAATAAATAAAAGAGATGGAGGAGCTATATCTGATGAGAAATTAGAAAATAACGTTTTAAACTAAATTAATTTGTATCAAACTCAAGTTTCTTACAAAACCTGACTTTTTGTGACAAATTTAAAGCGCATTAAATTCTTTTTAAAATTTATTTATCACATTTTAGTACCAGAAGTAAACATCAAGAGTATTTAAAACTAAAATGTTCAATGGGGCACAACATACTGTAAAAACAATCCTTTGTATCAGAACGATGTTTGAACCTAGGTCATCCAAGCGGGTGCATTCTCAACCCTCCCGGTCTCGAGTCTAACCCCAATGGCTCCACTTTCTTGCGGGTCTAACTATAGTTGGACAGCCCCCCAAGCCCACATCACCCTCCCGTCCCAAACCATTCTCTCCTAGTTTTCCTGGCAAACTGTTCTTCTAATCAAGAAACGAGTGAAGAGGTCTTGTCTCCCACCCAAACTTCTCAGACCTTACTTCCCCCTTCCCCCCACCTCCCTCGAGCAAACCTTTTGTTGAACCTAACAAACTCGACTTCTGTTGGCTTTTGTGTCGGGGAATTGACTAATCTTCACTGGTAAATACAAAACTTCAAGTTGTAAAATAACTCAGAATACAATCAACTTAGAAGAGCTTCATTTAGAAAGTGTACGTACGAATGTATGTATTAAATAAAATTATTGTTACTATTTAAAAAAACATATTATTTATTTAAGGAATTTAACGTGTACTTTCTGACATGAATAACTATTTCAGCACATGACTTATAAATTATCTTAAATCTAGAAAAGACACAACAACCAGTTCCCCGAACGTTCATTCTTCACTTTGAAACATATATTTCACTAATGTTACATTTAAGGGCATGCCAGTAATCGAACTAGGGAATTTTAACTCACTAGGCAGACACGATACCGACTAAGCTATGGAATCAGTCTAATATATATAGTTACTAAATATTATTATTGGCATTGTTTCCTTATTAAACTATATTCTATCTCCACCATGTTTAATATATGCTTATTGTAGCCTATATTTGTGACAAATTAATGTTTGGGTCAATATCATTTTTCTCTCGTTCATTTATTTCTACTTTCTTGGTTTATTTGGTTTTAATATCTCTATAAATTTACAGTTATATCAAGAGCTAAGTGCTCCATATCTATTTTTGCTGCAGTCAAATTATAAATTAGATTTTAATTGTTGTACCAATAGTACTGTACATAAGTAGAAATACGCCCGCGCATTATTAACATGTGGTTAAGTGCAAGAAAAAGGTGCTGACCCTGACCTCGCACAAATAGAAATGATATTATTGTTAATTTCCGTTATACAGTTTCATTAGTAACCAATAATAAACCAGGCGTATAGCCCAAACGGGTAGTAAGATGCGGTGCTAAACATAATAATAAAATAACTAGTAGGTAATAGAGATATCAGTCTCATCTTGTCTGGATTGCTGGAGATATAGTAGTGTGATAGGGTGGTTTCCCATTTTCCTTTCTAAAAAGATAATGGTAATTTTTGTTCAGAAGAAATATTTAGGATTCAGCCTCATTGTAAGGTAAATTATCATTTTCAAGCATGTATGCATGTATGTATGTATGTATGTATGTATGTATGTATGTATGTATGTATGTATGCATGTATGTATGTATTTATGTATGTATGTATAGTATGTATGTATGTATGTATGTATGTATGCTTCTTGTAACTTACACAAATTTAATAATAAATGTCGAATTTGAATTCTTATAAATCGATACAAAAATGCCGGAAATTTCCTTTAGTCAGAGGCTGGTACCTATAGAAATTTGTAATTTAATTTATATAATTATAATATCTTCAAAATATTCACACAACTTCAATAAAACAAAATATTTACTATATTTATGTAGCTTTTCTTCAGGGATTCAAACCCTCAACCTCGTCAAAGGATATATATACCGATTTCGGTTGGAAGAACATTAGAAAATATAAAAATAATTTCTTTGCTACCAACATTGATAAAACTTTACTATATCATTAGTGTTATTCTATGGGTATTGATAATATCTATTAAAAGTGACAGCTGCATATAACATTACTTGATGTATGAACATATTAAAATTGTTTTAATAACTTTAGTTACTAACTTTTACTGTTATTCCTACCAAAATAATACTATATATTTAATTGTAGGAGCCTAAAATATATTGTATTTAAAGTAAATGTACCCGAATTTGTGTGAAGGAATAGTGGGAAACAAGATTTAAAAACAGCCCTCAGAACACCTGACAGATTCAAACCACGATCTTCCAGTCATCGGAAGTCTAGTCTACTGTGAAAGTAGCGTCTTAGATTATGTGGCCACCGAAGTGGGTAAGATATAAGCAATCTAATTTTGAGGTATTTAACGTCTACTTTCTGAACCGATTTATTATACAAGCACACAGCCTACAAACTAACTTAACTTTCGAACAGACACAACACCCGGTCAACCGTTCTGTGAAATAGGCAGCCAATGATACTTTATAGGCTACACCAGGAATCGAGCCCGGGTTTATTAGTTCAGTAATCAGCTGAGGTCTCGACTGAGATAAAGGTGTCGGAAGATAAGCTACAGTCAGGAATCGAGCCCGGGCTTATTAGTTCAATAATCAGCTGAGGTCTCGACTGAGCTAAAGGTGTCGGAAGATAAGCTACAGTCAGGAATCGAGCCCAGGTTTATTAGTTCAGTAATCAGCTGAGGTCTCGACTGAGCTAAAGGTGTCGGAAGATAAGCTACAACCAGGAATCGAGCCCGGGTTTATTAGTTCAGTAATCAGCCGTGGTCTCGACTGAGCTAAAGGTGTCGGAAGATAAGCTACTGTCAGGAATCCAACCCGGGTTTATTAGTTTAGTAATCAGCTGAGGTCTCTACTGAGCTAAAGGTGTCGGAAGATAAGCTACAGTCAGGAATCGATTCTGGGTTTATTAGTTCAATAATCAGCTGAGGTCTCGACTGAGCTAAAGCTGTCGGAAGATAAGCTACAGTCAGGAATCGAGCCCGGGTTTATTAGTTCAGTAATCAGCTGAGGTCTCGACTGAGCTAAAGGTGTCAGAAGATAAGCTACAACCAGGAATCGAGCCCGGGTTTATTAGTTTAGTAATCAGCTGAGGTCTCTACTGAGCTAAAGGTGTCGGAAGATAAGCTACAACCAGGAATCGAGCCCGGGCTTATTAGTTTAGTAATCAGCTGAGGTCTCGACTGAGCTAAAGGTGTCGCAAGATAAGCTACAACCTGGAATCGAGCCCGGGCTTATTAGTTTAGTAATCAGCCGTGGTCTCGACTGAGCTAAAGGTGTCGGAATATAAGCTACAGTCAGGAATCGAGCTCGGGCTTATTAGTTCAGTAATCAGCTGAGGTCTCGACTGAGCTAAAGTGTCGGAAGATAAGCTACAACCAGGAATCGAGCCCGGGTTTATTAGTTCAGTAATCAGCTGAGGTCTCGACTGAGCTAAAGAGTGTCGGAAGATAAGCTACAGTCAGGAATCGAGCCTGGGTTTATTAGTTCAGTAATCAGCTGAGGTCTCGACTGAGCTAAAGTGTCGGAAGATAAGCTACAACCAGGAATCGAGCCCGGGATTATTAGTTCAGTAATCAGCTGAGGTCTCGACTGAGCTAAAGGTGTCGGAAGATAAGCTACAACCAGGAATCGAGCCCGGGTATTATTAGTTCAGTAATCAGCTGAGGTCTCGACTGAGCTAAAGGTGTCGCAAGATAAGCTACAACCTGGAATAGAGCCCGGGCTTATTAGTTTAGTAATCAGCCGAGGTCTCGACTCAGCTAAAGGTGTCGCAAGATAAGCTACAGTCAGGAATCCAACCGATGCCTCTATGAGGAGAACTAGTACACCTGGTGTCGTTGACAGAGAGCGTGGTGTAGTTTATTGCGAATACCCCCACACCACCCTCGGGATTAATCTTGCGGTGAACTCCCAATTACCGTCGTAATCTGGGCCGCAGCATGGCGTGACAAAACTAAATGACCCCCCCTCCACTCCTACACCCCTCTACTAACCTTGTGACCTCCTTGAAGTGGGGGTATTACATGATGGTCCACAGGGAATTAAACAAGACTCAGGAACATTCGAATGTCGTTCCCCAAGAAAATGATAGCTATACTAGGGAGCACTGTATGAATAGTCCCAAGTGGAGGCCCGAACATTCTCTTGAGAAGCCATAACAGGAGTGGACAATGGTCGTGGCAGAGTGGAGAGCTGTCATGTTTCTAAATACGAACCAGTTAAGTCCTGATATTGCTATTCCAACCTAGGAACTTATCCGGAGTGTTCACCGTAAGATGGTAAGGCATTGTGGAATTATTTTACTGCTATATGGTTCTTCCCCCTCTTCCCCCCAAGTATGAATGCGTAGAGAGATTCATGGCTACTTGCAAAAGTGTATAAGATGCTATTTAATGTACCAGATATTTCAGAGAGACAGACATGAGACTTTCTCAAAGTTATAGCCTGTATTCCACTTCACACGGTTTATACACTGCCTTCTAGTATAGCATGCTACCAACATTGTGGGAGCTAAGAACCTGTTCTCCACTTCACATGGTTCATACACTGCCTCCTTGTATAAGCACGCTATTAGCATTGTGGGAGCTAAGAACCTGTTCTCCACTTCACACGGTTCATACACTGCCGCCTAGTATAAGCACACTACCGGAATTGTAGGAGCTAAGAACCTGTTCTTTCCTTCACATGGTTCATACACTGCCTTCTAGTATAAGCAAACTACCAGAATTGCGGGCCATTACTCGGTAATACCGACCTTTGCAGATACAAATCAGATCCTAGATTAAACCATGTGCCATTAGTTTAATTTAAGCCACGGACAAAGCTGTTTCTTGAGGTTTATTTGAACATTTTAACGGCAGGTTGAAGATGGGTAAAAGTCTTTCATGGCCACAAAGATAAGCTTAGCGTATTACGTACCTTTTTATTGATTTGAAACACGTGTTGTTAGATATTCTACTAATAAACAATGGGTTTTGAAAATAATAATATAGTTCAGTGTATATAATAATGTTAGTAATAAGGGTAGCTAGCACAAAAGAATATATAAATTATATTTAACTCAATTTCACTCATATCTCAACTTAATTTGCCCTTCCTGAAGATTAGTAAACATTAACCCCATTAGGATTCGAACAAAGACTTTTAGAGGTACTTAGAAAGCTTTTCATAACAAAACCTTGTCTAAAGACTAGGATTTCAACAGTTATGATTTAGGAAAACAGCTTCTTATTTATATGATTTAATTATTTTTGTAACTAATCAGAAAAATAAATAAAATTGATAAGTGTGCTACTAACTGTGTGATACGTCTTATTTTGTTATAAATTAATATCTTTCTTCACTTGATTGTATTAAATAAATGTTACTGTGCAACTCAGTCTTTCTCGCTTCTTTATCTAAAGCATACAAATAGCTCGTAAGATATGTAAAATGAAATAATATACATTACTATATAAACATAAAGGAAAAAAGAACATCACATTTTCCCTAAAAGCATACATGAAATAAACTCCACTGTTACAAAAATCTAAGCATATTTATTTTTGTCCATGAATTTCAAACTTCCAATTTCACAAAACTATATCGGCTTAAAAAGAAATTTGCCTATAGCTAGGAAAAAATTAATTTTATAAAATATTGTTCGATTAGAAGCTGTTTAGTTTTAATACGACTACACCTTTGCTATTATAAGTTATTTCATATCTCAAAGAGTTGTGGAGATATTATCTGTGGAGATCTTATCAAAATTAGAAATTTCCACTTAAGTATAGCTACTCTCAAAATCATTTTCACGGAAAAATGAGAACCGTCATTTTGTTTTTAATGTTAGATAGCGGATGGATACGAACTTTAATCAAAATATTTAGAGCAGATTGTGGTCAAATAGATTTTTAGATACTCTTAATTTTAGGGCCAGATAGTTCCCAAAAACCTGTAAGGTACCTAGAGGAAAACTTAGATATAAAATTTTAGTCTGATCGGTAAAATTGTTTCGGCTCTAGTCCCAGTAACAAAGAGACAGACAGACAGTAATACAAAAACTAGTTTATAAGACCGGCTCCGGTGGCCGCGTGGTCTAACGCACTACTATCGTGTTGAACTAGACTGCTGAAGATGGGGAGATCGGGGTTCGATCACAATCGGGTGCACTGAGGGTAGTTTTCCTAAAGGGTTTTCCACTCTCCCTCCGCGCTAATACGGGTGCACTTAAGATATATTAGTCCTTCCTATTACTTAATCCATTAGTGTAATTAGTTAAACGGCGTATAACCTGAAGAGGTAGTAATATGTGGTGATTAAAAAAACAGCTTTATCGGGTCCAGGAGATTATGAAACATCGATATAAATCAAAATCTTGAATAATATTTTTTTAATGATCATAATACTTCCTTTCCCCGAGAGGTTGCGAGAAAGTAAAGATAATTGGTCGACTTAAAAGTCTCTCCTAGATATGTTAATATACTTGAGTTGTCTTGTATTTCTCTCTGAGTAGTGAAGAGGAAAATGTTATTATCATCCAGTCTCTAACTCTCTCCCCCCCTCCCCCCTCCAACCAGTAAATCAACAGTCACGTGATATGACCGAGGCGTAGCTCGCCGCAGCAGTTGGCATTACTGCCCCTTCCCTGCTCTTGCACGCAACACACAACCAACCTGGACAATCTCAGAGCCTTTGGAGTTTGTCAAATGGGACGTAAGTCATTATTAAAAGTTAATATTAATGATTGGCGTTTATTTATTTACTTGGAGACCTACAATTATTAAATGTTAAGACTTAGAAATATTGTTCAAACAATATATATAAATGAGTTGATTAATAAATTAGTTAAGATAGTTTATGTAATCAATTGAAATTAAAATTTAAATATATAATTAGGTTTAATTATGGTACAATTGTATTGTCAAACTATGAACATTAAACATAAAATGTATAATTCATCATCGATTTAGTTATATATATAAGGTGATGATATGTTTAAAATACATGAAAACACGTTAAAAGGCTGTTGTAAAACTTACAGAGTTAAATTGATTAAAGTTGACAATTATAAAATTTAATTTATAGGTTAACAAATATGAAACTAGTTTAAATGAAATAGAGAATGTAGTCTAATATTCTAAACCTTATCTGTTTGCTTGTCCCATCACTCCTTGTTCATTTCCAGTACTAGAAATATGCTGGAAAACTTTATTCCGACATGTTTCAACACTTATGGTGTCATAATCATGGGAAAAAAAGGTCGCTGTGAAAAACACTATGTGTTGCTAACCTATAAATTACATTTAATACTTGTCAATTTTAATTCAAACTTTATTAAAAATTTATAAACATTGTTTCATTATAAATGGTATATTCTCAAGTCGTTGTATGACAATTCTCAATTATTTCATTATAACATATTTTGAGGATTTAACCTCTTAAATTTCATAATTTGATTTCTCAACTTACTTGAGCTTAAACATTGTTTTGTCCAATATACTTTGTTTAAGTTTTACAACAGCCTTTTAACGTGTTTTCATGTATTTTAGAATTAAATTGATGATTAATTATTAATTCTATGTTAAATGTTCATAATTTGACAATATTTTTGTACCATAATTAAAGATAATTATACATTTCAATTGATTATATTAATTATCTTAACTAATTTATTATTCAACTTTTTAAATATTTTTTGAACAATATTTCAAAGTCTTAACTTTTAATTTATATCCACTCCTTACTTTTAACTTGTTTAGAATATTTTCTAAAACGTTAACCTACATTTAACTAACCCAATTGGTTAAGGATGAGGAAGACATAAATTAGAACAAATAAACCTGCATTTGCGCGTAGAGAGGGTGTGAAACATGTTTATATGCACACTGTCAAGATTCAAACTCCAACCATCTCATCCCATAAAAATCAGACTAGATAAATTTGACGTTTATTCGACGTGTTCATCAGTGCAACTAAATATGTTGTTAATATTACACAGTTAAAATAACATAATAATAAAATTAATGCTACTTTCATGGTGATCATGATAATTTAATAACCACTTTAATTGGTGAGCACGTGGACTAAATGTCAGACTCAATTATTCTTGCTTTCCAGGGGTTCGAATCCCTGAGGGTAGTTTTTTAACTAAAAGGTTTTCCACCCTCCATCCACTCAAATTCGGGTACATTTCCTCTACATTCCACCTTCCTCACTACTCCGTTAGAAAAGTTTATTTTTTTCAGGCCATACGGGTAGTAGGACGTGGAAGAAAAGAATTGCAGCCTGTAGCAGAAGGCGTCAGTTTTGTCTTGTCTGGTTTGCCAGTGACGAGGAAGTCGAGCCAGCTATATAGGAAAGAGGTTTTCTAAATGTGAATTTATATCGTAGTTTACCCATACTCTCTCCACACTCATGTGGGTTAGTTTAATATAAGTTACCCTCCCAATCTCAACTAATTAGGCTAAGTCAATAACACCCTTTATGCTCTTAAATAGTCCGTTATAGGGCGAATGAATACTGTGAGCGTTGTGAGATAAGTTTGTCACACTACTGCGACGAGATGGGTTTGTCACACAACTTCTGTGAGATTAGTTTGTCACACAAATGCTACGAGGGTGCTTCCCATTTGTCTACTTTACAACGTAACAAGAATTTATAATCATAGTTTTATTGGTTTCTCACTGTGGAGAGTGTTTATAAATTAACCAAGAAAATATTCTCATAAAATGTCAAAAATATTGAAATATCTATTAATTTTTGTATGTGTGTTGACTAAAATATCTATTCTTGTCTTAAACATTATATCAGATTTGTTTTATCTTTCTTTTAGTACAGTTAGAGGTTGCCATAATTGATTAACAGACAGATTCTGTTCATGATAGGTTTTTACCTGGATGACAGTTCAAAAATAATATGTCTCGGTTTTGGTTACAACACATGTAAAAGATCACAGTTTTGTTATAGATGTTAAGTTTTTAATCATCATATGTTATATTTTACATTTAAAATAACGTAAACTTAAGTTTTATCACACTATTTGATAACTTTTAATAATTTCTCTCTACCCAATCCGAAACAATATTTTAAACATAATTAAAAGTACTTATTCTTCATTTTGGAATGTTATCTATAATGTGTAATATAGTGCGTACATTAATACCTTTTAATACAAGCATCGTATTTACTTGGAAAATAGAAAACAAAGTCATTATATATATGTGTGATAATTAATAAATTATTTTTTGATTATTTTATAGTATTTGGAAATATTTGACCGAATAAAATATTTGTATCCACTGTGTGGGTGCATCATTGTAAAGAAATTGTTTCCTACTTCAATAAAATGGTTTAAATTCATCGGTCGCCATTTTGATACTATGGTAGTTTGACCTTTTGTGTAAGGGATGTAAATAACAACTTTTTAAAATGGAGTAAAATGATAAAGCTTTGTGCCTGTCCCCAATTAAACATATAAATAATACTGGCCTAATTTACTGTAGTTAGCTATTACATTCATACACTAACCATATGTTTTCATTACAGTTATCCAAAGTGACAGATGTCAGCTGTTTGCGTAGGGATACATTAGGAACTATTTCAAGTAACTTTTTGAGTTGTCATCTAATTAAAATAAGGTCATGAATGTAATTTAGTCATACAGGTCAACAGACATGAGCAAGCTTATTGGAAAACCCACTTTTTTAAGTTTGGGTCACATACAATGTTAAAAGCCATAGGTAAAAATATGTTCACAATTATAATAATTTCTCAATTGATAAGGTAATATAAACAAAAATATCTACAGTATTGATACATGTTTGTTAGTTAATGATAAGGAATAGAATACTGCACAATAAATTACGTACAAAATGCAATAAAAAATGCTCGATGTCTGAGAATTGAATAAATTCAATGAATCTCCCGAGAGTTAAATCTGTGAAATGGAAGGCAACACTTTAGATGTATTTAACACTTGGACCTCTTGAATGTTTCCTTGGGGGAAACTGATAATCTGACGGAATAAAAGAAACAGAAGAGAAAAAAATAAAAATAAAATAGCTGTGGAAAGAAACGTTCGGAATAAATAGAAAATGCAAAGGAGTAAATCTCCTGGTAGGAATAGAATCACCGGAACGGAAGAGGAATTGTTGAGCGTCACAGGTGTGAGAGAAGTGGGGTTACGGGGGTGGATTCTTGTTAATTAAGAGGCTGGGGGGAAAGGGGGGGCTAGGAGAACGTCTGACTTATTGTCAGCGTAGATTATACTCGAAGAAATTTCCTCGCATTTCACCAGAAGGGCGCGCTCACAGCATTAATCGCATGGAAGGATATTGTTTACGTTTGTGTGGAATAACTTTAAGTTCGAGTTGTTGGCTACAAAAGAAACTAGTTTACTCTGTTGATTGTTTTAATATGTAATAATTAGTTAATTAATAAAAACAAATGATTTAATTTATTTTAAAAATTCCCCTCTTTGCAGTACCAACTAAATTGTATTGTAGGTGTTTGTGTACACCAAGTACAATACAATATTGATAGGAAGAACCTTATTGACTGCTAGAAAATATGATATATTTATCGACCAATTTTCATAGTAAGAACCCTAACTGACAGCTGAAAAGTTAATAGATCTACAGTAGTCCCATGGCTTCTTTGGTGCTGAATGAAAGCTCACAGCTGACTTCTGACAGTCAACATTTAGGTATATACCTAAATTTTGACTGTCAGAAGTGACAGCTGCTAAACACATGTTTTTGCAGATCATATGGTTCAGCGTAGGGATACATAACTTGGTCTGGTAGCTTTTCAAAGCTGTGAGCTGTCAGTCAGCACCAAATAAGTCATAGGGCTTCTGTAGCTTCACGTATTCATATTTCAAGTAATGCAATCTGTAGCTGTCACTTTTGATAGATATTATCAATAACTATAAACTAATATTTTAGTAAAATTGTATCAATATTGACAGTAAAAATTCTCATATAATTTCTTCCCATCAAAATTCTACTATAGTATATTCATGTTAATTTTTTTGTGATGATTAACAATGATATGTATTTATAAGTATATTTATATATAGGGAAGTCTAAATAAAACTGACAAATTAAACATAAAAAATAATGTTGGTTTTAATGTATTTAGGGAGATCAGTAGCTAAAGATACGACAGAACAAAACACTTAAGAAATATTTAACTGTAGGTACAATATTAATTTTTTTCGGAAAAATCAAAATAACTACACTTATTAGTTTTGAGTTAATTTTGTTTACTAATTTTTTTATTCTTTACGAGATTACTAGGTTATTTTATGATTTAATAAGAAATATTTGGTTTTCTCAGAGTTAACTTGGTTATCAATAATAAGTATTACATAAGAAACTATGAATTGTAGATGTGTTTGCTCATCGATTCTCGTTTGAAGGTATTGGGGTTTAAATCAAGACAGGGCGTACTGAGGGTAGTATTTTCCCTAAATGGTTTACCAATTCAATAACCCTCCCTCCCTTTTCACACATTCCCTCTATATTCTACCTTCTTCATCCCTACCCCCTATTAATGTAATTACATGCAGTTAGGCCAGATGGGTGGTAGGAAATGTAAAGTTAGAAATGTTTGCTTATAATTATTTAATGAGTTCATATTATCTAATGGGCACGCACAATATAGAGCAAGGGTTAAAATAACAACGGTATATCCCCGATAGGTTCTTACCAAGATAGACTTATCTTCCTCCTACAGCAAACAATAGGTGGGTGAGGGGGGTAGGGGTAGGTGGATGTCAAGACGGATGGTCCATCAACAACCCCCTACACCCCCAGATGGGTTGGAGTCTGGGATGGTCGCGGCTGGTAATAAACCTTCACTCTGCTATGGAAATGGAAATGTAAGGGAGGAGGGGGGATGTGAAATGTTTTACCAGACGCCACTGAGAGAGAGAGCGAGAGACAGATAGACACAGAGAGAGAGAGAGGAGTTTGGCCCCCAGGATCCCAACGGTAGTGCTATAATGTCGTGGGGTTAAAACTGCACATGACACATTTATAAATAACCTTTTTTATTTAATTTCGTGCTATTACGGTCACAAAATATTAGCCATGGGGCCCACCATTTAAGAGAGAAGGGGTTAAAGGGAAACGAGAATTAAGGTCAGTTTTTGTATTTTATTTTTTATAGCAAAACTTTTTTTTATTTTGCCAAACATAACAACATATTGCTCCAGGAGTTATGTTTAGAAAATCTCAAAAGTATTCTTAAATAAATGTAAAAAAAATGATGGAATTTTAAGATAATATTTTTAAATGAATATAGTTAAAAAAATTCCCCCATTCTCTTAAAAACTATTCTGAAACTGTTAATATTAAAATTGTTTAGAAAATAAAATTAAACGTATCTATTGAAGCAATATTGTATTTATTTTGTGCAAAATAAGTTTTTATATATAAAATTTCAAGACTCCTGACCTTTGCTCACCCTTGACTCCATCCTACCTTAAGTACACACTCCTGCAGATTAGTACTCATTCCCACATGATTTGATAGCAAATGCCGCACACGCACACACACACACACACACACACACACGTACAACATTAAAGTGTTAATAAAGTAAACTTGATATATAACATTCCAATCTTTATCTATCGAAACCAATACAGTGCCTGTGCATCATAAATTAATAAAATAATCAAAACGTAGTGTGTGAAATTGGAGACAAGGATACAGTGCGGGCGTGACTGAGCTCTCTGAGGTTGTTTTAAACACATGATGGGTTTAAGTCCTTCCACCAACTAATTTCAAGTGCAGTTCCTTTTAATAACAGTTGTTTTAATTAAATAAGTTATAATCCAGACTAAGAGTAAAGCTAGCAGCTATTAACTAACTAGATATAGTTTATTTTATCGCCCCACTATGTTTACTTGCAATTTTAGCAACTCTAGTTGCTAGGCTAGGCTAGGTTTTCTAGGACAGGTCTTCTTAAACTATTTACACTCACGCTCTCTCTTCGCCTGAGTAATCTTTACATGACCCCAGGTATATAGGTAAATAGAATAGGTATACAAATCAAACATTTACTGATAATAAATAATAAATAGATTGGTTTTAAAATAATTATTTGGTACGTATTAGTTTACCATTTATTACCATTTATATTTTTACATAATTAACTAAATATTGGCTGAATATTTGATACTGAAGGTTGTAGAGCATCTTAAACGTTTTTCATATTTGATCGATATTTTAATTTTATAATCTTCAATGCTGAGAATGTCGCTTTACATAAATACGTTGTACAAAATGACATAAGTATGTTTAGGGCAATTTAATAAATTGCTGGAAATTCTGCCCTAATCCCCAGACAAAATTCATTTAACGCTTTTTTTAGGAAACTCAAGTTTTAAAACTGTGTCTATTGGTAATTCGGCAAATTCTTCTTGAGATTTTAATGGCAGATGACTGGCGGTTTTGATTTCAATTGAGTATGGTTTATGAACCCCACTTAGTTTTTTTAGACTAAACATTTGAAGGGAAGTATTTCTGAAATTGTGTCTCCAGACACTTCAAATGATCAATTAAATCTTACAATTAAATCTTTAGGAAGGTTATTTTCCGCTATAAAATCATCTTTAGTTGTAAACATTTCTAAATAATCATTCTCCACCCTATTATTTCCATATGTTAACATTTTTAGTAAAACTTTCAATTTTATCTTTTAACATAAATATGTTACAATTTGTTACGTGCTCAGAACCGAGGCTGCAGTGAAGTCGCGCGGTACTACATCTCGGATTCATTACGCGTTTTATTTTGAATTAATTTTTGGCCGTTGCGCGTTCAGAAACCTTTTACTGTCGTCAAATTTTTTTTTGCCACAACATTCAGTTACGCGACCCACAGTTTAAAAAAAAACTCTTAGAGGGAACAATATCATGGTATGACGTACGATGCGTAAAATGAGTTGTTAATGGTTCTACATGGGAGAAAGCTGAAAAGCGTTGCAGATGTTTAGAAATCACGGATTATTTATGAAGTGGTTCGATATATTAATATTGCCTACACCAAAATATAGACGAAAGTTTTTACCATTAAAAAAATATTTAGGTCCAAGGTGTTTAAAAAAGTTGTGACAATTTACATAAAACCCTATAAACCAATCCCACATTATCTTAAAATGATCTGACAAGACTTTGATACAAAAAGGATATATCTAGGTTTATAAACTTTTTATTTTATTTCAGAAGTGCAAATTTTTGCTTAAGCGCATCGTTTAGTTAAAAACAACAACTCTAAACTTAAAATTTAAATTTATAAACTTATCAGAAAATGGTTGATAATCTTCGCCTACATTTAGTTGAAAACGGTATTAAAACATATCAAACAACTTCTTAAACAATTCTGGGTTTCTAAACGTCTCCAACGCATCTATGCTCTATTATGCTGCATCCTTAAGAGTTGCTCTCCATGACTCACGAGTGTTCTTTGAAGAGTCCCAATTTGGAGGTTGTCAGCGTGTTAGGGGAGCTGTAGAAGTTGTGTCACGAGGAACAGTGTCAGTTCATTGGGAAACGAGGGGTGCAGTTTCTGGATAGATCTCGATACTCTCTGTGGTCTGAGAGCGCTCGGCAGAGGTATATCTGTTATTGGATACAGCGCTGCTTCAATTGTTTGCCAGCCCGTTTTCCTCTAGGCCAGAGTTATACATGGTTAAGTAGATAATTCTCAACGAGTGACCTGAGTTGAGTGTTTGGAGTAGATGGTACTCGATGGAAAGAGTAGATGGGGCTAACACTACCCAATAAAATGTGAGTGCACGCTTCGGTGGTCGAATGGTCCAAGGCGTCACCTTCACAATAGACTGGACTGCCAACGACCGGGATATCGGGGTTGCAAAATAGGTCGAGTGTTCTGAGGTAGATTTTTTTCTTTTTCCACGTAAATGCTAGTACATTTTCTCTAAATTCAAACTTCCTTATCCTTAACATACTAGCGTAATTAGTAGATATGCGTTTTACTTGCATAAGTAGTGAGACACTTACTATTTCTTTTTTTATTATTAAATATAATATTCCTTCTGCTTTCAATCCTCGGTTCGGTTATCGAATCGTGTACGTAAATAGTCAGTAGTGTAAGATATCGGTGTATATAGTATATTATTATGAGAAATCAGTAGTTCTAAGTGTAAGATTGTGAAACTGTGCAGTGTGAGAACAATCTGAGACTTGTGTAGCTTATGAACTAATCTTAGGATCACGGCCGTCGCATCAGCAACTTGCTTAACGCAGCAGAAATTAAAAGCTTCTCAATTCCGCTGTGTCTGGGGTTGAGATGGAACTGAGTGCAGGAAATGGTAGGGGTGAGGGAGAGGTTTCTCCATGGGGGGCTCACCAGAGGGTGGTGGTGCTTTAGGGGGGAGGTACGCTGTATAAATCCAACGACAAAATATCATATACATGAATATCATATTAATAAATTTACATTTTCCCTTACTTTTTTTAACCTTGTTGAATTGAAAAATATTATGACAAAATATTCTGTTAAAATGCCCTTATTTTAGTACTTGCTATGAAATGAATCAGTTTAGAATTTTGCGATAAAATTATTATGAAGTAAAGTTTATTGTTATACCCCATCTTAGTACACGTTCAAGTCATATTCATAATACGGTCAGTTTAGAGAAATGCCTCCATATTCTTCTATCACTACACCATTCTTCCTCCTTTATTTCTATCTCTACACCATTCTTCCTCCTTTATTTCTATCTCTACACCATTCTTCCTCCTTTATTTATATCTCTACACCATTCTTCCTCCTTTATGTCTATCCCTACACCATTCTTCCTCGTTTATTTATTCCATTCTTCTCCTCTCAATCAAACACTTGCTGTTTCGGCTATATATATATTAATTACATTATCATAGGAAAGAGGAGGTAATGATTTTAAAGGAAATAAAAGGAAATATACCCGCATTTGCATGAAAGGAGTGTGGGAATCCACTACATGAACAATACCATGAAAGATAAATACTGAGACATGAAAATGTATCTGTGCTAGGTACTCACGAAAGCAACTGTATGAATGCATCTGTATCCATATAGGTACTCACGCAAGTAACTGTTTCCATGCTTAGTACTTACACAAGCAACTGTATTCATGCTAGATATTCACGCAAGCCACTGTATCCATGCTAAGTACTTACGCAAGAAACTGTGTCCATTCTAGATACTCACGCAAGCGATTGTGTCCATTCTAGATACTCACGCAAGAAACTGTGTCCATGCTAGTGTAACATGTATCATATATTACAAGAATACAAAACTGCACTCAAATGTAACACTCACCTTGGTCACCCATGAGAAGACACGCACACACGTTTTAACTACACCTATATGTCAATCACTCACGATCCGGCATTAGATTGATGAGGAGCATGATTTATCACACTGCTGAAGTGACGTCACGCCCAAGAATAGAGTGTAAGGACGTAGGCTAATATACCAGGGTCCACCGCCTTGGATAATGTTCTACAAGAACCTTCCAGTCAAACCACTAATTACGTCATGATTTACCTCCCCCCTAACCTATCCACTACCCTCCTTCACATCTTTTGGTTTGGTCTTTGTGAGCACGTGACCATAATCTTGACTATATATTGCCATATTTTATATATATCAGTACTCATAATATCACTGATTTCAGTGAGGTAAGCGACACTATCTGTAGCAGATGTAGTCTGCGTATTTTTCTAACTTATCTCTCGACTTAAATAATTTATCTTTTTCAAAATTATCCTTTTGGTGTTTAATTGTTAAGCTGTCTTAAATTTTGGCTTTGAGCTTAAATTATTTTCTTGAAACTTAAATATGAGGCTATTGTGGAGTAGATTCATTTTTATTTAAATCAATTGCGGATAAAAGTATCACTGAAACTTATATTTAGTTAATGTTGACTTTTTCACCACCTGGCGGCTTAGGCTTGTTAAGTGGACTCTTTCCATATTTCTTGTTTGTGTCATTTCGTCCAGATGGCGTTGCTTAGCTACAATTACTTTCATTTGAAATTTGTTTTCAGGCCACTAAAGTTCGCCAGCGTGTTGTTTGTTAATGCGCGACGAGATGGCCAGGCTTATTGAACGATTATTTGTTATTGTTCCCTTTAGGGGGTAAGGGGAGCGGGTGGTCACTTTAAACTCTTTAAATGTGATTCTTTCCTAATTTAATTATATAGAAAGATTAGGGCCCGTATATAATCTTTCTGTTGTCAAGTAATTAGAAATACCTAGAATTTTTTCACCCGCCACTAGATGACACTATTTTGCCTTATTTAATAATTTCATTCCGAAGTTAACTCCTTTTTGCTTACTGTGACTTAACTATTTGGTGACGCACTTAGACGGACTTCAGAATTTACCGTACATTGTAACTTTTTCTTAGCTAATGTTTTTTGTAAATTGATGAGTATAAATATAAACCCTATCGTTGACATAAGGTATATTCCTATAATTTACTCTGATCTCTACTTGAACTTTGTACTTAATTATTGTTCTCTTTATATCTTATAAATGTTATATCTTATTGTCATAAGTTAATTATTTCTTTTGGAGAGATTTAGGGCTGGGGTACACTAGAGAATATTGAAATAAATTGTATCCATGCTAGGTAATCACGAAAGCAACTGTATCCGTGCTAGGTGCTCACGCACGCAACTGTATCCATGATAAGTACTCACTCAAGCAACTGTATCCATGCTAGGTGCTCACTCACGCAACTGTATCTATGCTAGGTACTCACGCAAGCAACTGTATCCGTGCTAGGTGCTCACTCACGCAACTGTATCTATGCTAGGTACTCACTCAAGCCACTGTATCCGTGCTAGGTGCTCACGCACGCAACTGTATCTATGCTAGGTACTCACGCAAGCAACTGTATCGTGCTAGGTAATCACGCACACAACTGTATCTATGCTAGGTACTCACGCAAGCAACTGTATCCGTGCTAGGTGCTCACGCACGCAACTGTATCTATGATAAGTACTCACTCAAGCAACTGTATCCGTGCTAGGTGCTCACGCACGCAACTGTATCCATGATAAGTACTCACTCAAGCAACTGTATCCGTGCTAGGTGCTCACGCACGCAACTGTATCTATGCTAGGTACTCACGCAAGCAACTGTATCCGTTACGGTGCAGATTGAAGCCCTCCGTACAGTCGCATTCGAACATCCCATCATGAAGTTCATAGCACAGCTGCTCGCAAGGACTTCCGTGCCCGCAACGACCTGAAACCACATCCAACATCCGTTGTCACGATTGCTGTGATCAATTGGGGGGGCGTTACAGAAATAAGTAGCAGCTCTACGCACCTCTAGTTCCTACCTCCAAACCTGTGAGCAGGTAATAGCTCTATGCACCTTTAGTTCTTAGGCCCCAACAAGCCTTGTAAGTAGGTAATATCTCTACGCGCTACTAGTTCCTAAGAACCCAACAAGCCTTGTAAGTAGGTAATATCTCTACGCGCTACTAGTTCCTAAGAACCCGACAAGCCTTGTAAGTAGGTAATATCTCTACGCACCTTTAGTTCCTAAGAAACCAACAAGCCTTGTAAGTAGGTAATATCTCTACGCACCTCTGGTTCCTAAGAACCCGACAAGCCCTGTGAGCAGGTAATATCTCTACGCGCCTTTAGTTCCTAAGAAACCGACAAGCCTTGTAAGTAGGTAATAGCTCTACGCGCTACTAGTTCCTAAGAACCCAACAAGCCTTGTAAGTAGGTAATATCTCTACGCACCTCTGGTTCCTAAGAACCCGACAAGCCCTGTGAGCAGGTAATATCTCTACGCGCCTTTAGTTCCTAAGAAACCGACAAGCCTTGTAAGTAGGTAATAGCTCTACGCGCTACTAGTTCCTAAGAACCCAACAAGCCTTGTAAGTAGGTAATATCTCTACGCGCTACTAGTTCCTAAGAACCCAACAAGCCCTGTAAGTAGGTAATATCTCTACGCACCTCTGGTTCCTAAGAACCCGACAAGCCCTGTGAGCAGGTAATATCTCTACGCGCCTCTAGTTCCTAAGAAACCGACAAGCCTTGTAAGTAGGTAATAGCTCTACGCGCTACTAGTTCCTAAGAACCCAACAAGCCTTGTAAGTAGGTAATATCTCTACGCACCTCTGGTTCCTAAGAACCCGACAAGCCCTGTGAGCAGGTAATATCTCTACGCGCCTCTAGTTCCTAAGAAACCGACAAGCCTTGTAAGTAGGTAATAGCTCTACGCGCTACTAGTTCCTAAGAACCCAACAAGCCTTGTAAGTAGGTAATATCTCTACGCACCTCTGGTTCCTAAGAACCCGACAAGCCCTGTGAGCAGGTAATATCTCTACGCGCCTCTAGTTCCTAAGAAACCGACAAGCCTTGTAAGTAGGTAATAGCTCTACGCGCTACTAGTTCCTAAGAACCCAACAAGCCTTGTAAGTAGGTAATATCTCTACGCACCTCTGGTTCCTAAGAACCCGACAAGCCCTGTGAGCAGGTAATATCTCTACGCGCCTCTAGTTCCTAAGAAACCGACAAGCCTTGTAAGTAGGTAATAGCTCTACGCGCTACTAGTTCCTAAGAACCCAACAAGCCTTGTAAGTAGGTAATATCTCTACGCACCTCTGGTTCCTAAGAACCCGACAAGCCCTGTGAGCAGGTAATATCTCTACGCGCCTCTGGTTCCTAAGATTCCAACAAGCCTTGTAAGTAGGTAATAGCTCTACGCGCTACTAGTTCCTAAGAACCCAACAAGCCCTGTGAGCAGGTAATATCTCTACGCGCCGCTGGTTCCTAAGATTCCAACAAGCCTTGTGAGCGAATAATTAATATACGCGCCTAAGACCCCAACAAGCCTTGTGAGCAGGTTATATCTCTACGCAGTTCTGTTTCTTTAGCCCCCACCCGCCCCGGCAACCCTGGTAACACGTAGTCGCAGCTTCTTGACATTCCAACCACGTGGTGGCGATGTCGGAAAGCAGGCACGTGTTGTAATGGAACACCAGGTTTATGGGGTGGTGGCTGGGGGGACAAGTGACAACCGATTATAGAAGGAGACAGATTGCCACAGCAAGCGAGAAAACAAATAGGGGCAATCTAACGCCGGTTCTATTCTCACCCTTCTCTACCACTTATATTCCACAATAGAGGGATAAAATAATAGAACATAGTCCATCCTTTTTTATTTTGTTATCACCGCACCTTACTACCCGCTCGGCTTATACGTCTTTGTTTTAATCACTCTAATGTGTTAGGGATCAGGGAATTTGAATTTAGAGGAATTGTACACGCATTTGCGTGGAGAGGGAGTGGGAAACCATTTAGGGAAAACCACGTTCAGTGCACCAAACTGGCATCGAAGCCCGATCTTCCCGTCATCGGCAGATATTGCAAGAATGACGCCTTAGAGCATGCGGTCACAGAAGTGAGTTATACCTTTATTAATTTAGGCGTAAGAACGTCTGCCCACTTAACTAAAAGTCTTGGGTTTAAACATCGAAAACTGGGGAATCGGGTTTGATATTTTTCGCAAAATGGTAGAATAACGGTAAGGGTTCAACTATCTTGAAAATTACTATATATTTTAGCACCACGTCTTACTTCCTATTCGGGTTATACGCTTAAGTACCAATTACGCTAATGGGTTAGGAATTGAGAAGGTTGGATTTAGAGGAGGTGAAACCACATTTGGGTGTAGAGAGAGAGTGGAAAACCATTTAGGGAAAACCCCCCTCAGTACACCCAACTGAGACTCGAACCTCAATCTCCCTCGCCTAGGCAGTCTAGCTCAACACGAAACTAGTGCGTTAACTAACTAGGTCACCAATTTTGAAAATTGGATCTGAATTATATCTCCTGTATATAAGATGACTGATAAATGGGGGAGTCATTAGTAGTTCGTTTACACTTTCACAATCTAGGGGCCTGTATCCGTTTCCAAATACATTTTTATCTATGTTCTAAGCCAGGGAACAAGGAACCTGCGGCCTTGAACTGTGTATAGGTAAGTATTGGGTAGATATTATTTAGCTCCTGCAGTGTGTTTTGAAGCAGTGTAGGTAGCAAGTATTATAAAGCCGATGTGCATGTCATGCATCACTTCAATCATCTTTGCACGCTCGAACCTTCTTGGAACCATGCAAAGCATCGAGAACGTCGACGAAGCACACAAAGTGCACGCGGTGAAATCAGACAAAGAGATTCAGCTAACCCCATCTCTGTGAGAGCTTCACCACGCTTTCATATACGTTTGTTAGCTTCGACACATTTCTCCAGAATTTTCTGGAAGTTTCTATTGCACATTAAAACCTATTTGTTTCTTCTCATCTTCATTCAGTTGCAGTTTAGTCAGTATTTGGTCGAGAGTAGGGATAAATTTAGTCGCAATGCAGTGTTATTTATTTATGCTTGTGGTGTGTGCTTTTTAATTATTTGTTTTGTCAACCATTACTTTAATATAACTTATCGGAGCTTTACTCTTGAGAACGAAACACCTGACTGTTGCAGGTTTTTTGGAGCACCTACGTAGGGATTCAGAAAATATTATCAATTTCCTTTCAATGGTTGGCTGAAATCAAGATCCTTAAAAAATCTCTCAAAACCTTTGTTACAATACCTCCAGTGGCCAGCGATAAAGTACAAGCGTTAAAAAAAAATCAAATTTTAAGCGGAATCATTGAAAAATCGGAATAGTGACAGATTCCCAATAGTAAAAGAATATAATATAGAGGAGAGCTATACTCCGACATATATGGAGATATCTTAAATGGGTTTCACGTTTGACTGCTATGTTTGCTTGATAGTTCCAACTGTTACTAACCGGAATGATTCCACGAAAAAAATATAAAAAATAAGCTTTTGGGGTGCAAGTTCATATTCTGATACATCGGAAAAAAAACTGTCTGACATCGCAGCAGTATGAGTGCAAGATTGATTTGACATTAGAGTCTGCGATAAAAGAGAATTTTGCAACCAAGACGTCAGCATCAGAATTTTGGTGCCAGTTAAGAGACCAATTAAAAGTTTTGTCATATTAAGCTAAAAATCATCCTTCTGCCCTTCGCCACAGCTTACTGATATGAATCAGGATTCTCTGCTTGTGTGGCTAAAATACAGATTTCAAATCAACGCAGGGCCAGATATTCCATTGAAACTGTCCAAAATTCAACCAGATATAGCCACATTTTGCAAATCAAAAGTCTCGTTCATTAGAATCTAAGTTCGCGGTCTATATTTTATTGATCTTTTTTTGATGCCAAGTGATATTTTTTGCAGATGTTAAAATAGTTTTAAATACTATATCTATGTGGGTAACCTATTGTGGATTTACTATATCTACTTTTAATTTGTTATCAAATGTTTTGCCTTGCTTAATGTTTTTGTGGGTTATTTTTCATTTATATAGTTTGATAACATTTCTAATGAAATAAAACTTGATGTTTAATATTCTCAAATGCTTAAAAATTCGTTTCCATCGTGAATACTGCTGTAATAGTTTAGAACCTATGTTAGTGCTAGGTGAAATTATCGTCACTCTAATGCCAAAGACACGTATAAGCAAAATTAATGTTTTGGGAAAAAGATATTTAAAGTCCCAATTTTCAATGAATTTCAATTGGAAAAATCAAGCTTGGACTCAAATTTAAGCTATTTAGAACTCTAAAAATAAATCGTACTTTTGCAATACGATAAAATATTGACTAACAACTTTAAAAATGCATTTGGGTAGAAACAGCAAAAAATGCTTTTGATATCAGGGCAACGATAGTGCTCCATGACATATTTCTCTCCTGAAAAGTGCTCAGAGATTCTAAAAGTTTGTAAATCGCTTCTCTAAGTCATCCACTCTCGCAATAGAACAGATCACCGGGGATATCAAGGTTGTTGGGCCTCACTGTTCGACCCTTGCGTCTCTTCTTCGCACATGCATAAAACACGCTAACCATTCTCTTTAGTGCCTGGCCCGCTCCACACTTCCTGTTCTCTGAGCCATTCATAACGGGTCAATGAAAACTCCTCTTGATATCGGGTCACTTGGCGGCCACTGTCTCTAACGTTCTCACGAGCCTATGAGAAGCTCCCTTTCCTCCCATTAGACAAGGCCAGGCAGCATTGGAGGGTACATAATACGGTTATTCCTAGCCCAGGTCAGTCAGTGATTGGCTACCCAACCTGAGTGTGCCACCTTTCCAAAGGAGCAAAAATAAATTGTTAAAAGTCAGATGGAGCAATATTGTCTAGTATCTTCTCACTCCTTTACCCCCCGACCCCAACTCACATTGCCGGGACCGTGATCCTATCTCCCAACACGACTCACTTTTCCGGGAACATCACCCTACCACGACTCACATTACCAGGACATCCTTCCGTCCCCACTGCAACTCACGTTGCCAGGACAGCTTCATCTCCCACTGCAACTCACATTACTAGGACATCCTTCTGTCCCACCGTGACTCACGTTACTGGGATATCCTTCTGTCCCACCACGACTAACGTTGCCGGGACATCCTTCTGTACCACCATGACTCATGTCATCAGGACATCCTTCTGTCCCACCTTGACTCACGTTACTGGGATATCCTTCTGTCCTACCACAACTCACATTACCAGGACATCCTTCTGTCCCCACTGCAACTCACGTTGCCAGGACAGCTTCATGTCCCACTGCAACTCACATTACTAGGACATCCTTCTGTCCCACCGTGACTCACGTTACTGGGATATCCTTCTGTCCCACCACGAACTAACGTTGCCGGGACATCCTTTTGTACCACCGTGACTCACGTTACCGGGACATCTTTCTGTCCCCACTGCAACTCACATTACTAGGACATCCTTCTGTCCCACCACGACTAAAGTTGCCAGGACATCCTTCTATACCACCGTTATTCACGTTATCAGGACATCCTTCTGTCCCACCTTGACTCACGTTACCGGGACATCTTTCTGTCCCACCACGACTAACGTTGCCAGGACACTCTCACTGACATTTTACCTACCCCTACCCACACGTGTCTGAACACTACGTCGCTCAGAGACGACACTTCGTCGAGATATCAACCAGTTATCCCCGAAGGCGCAAACGAGGGATAAAAAGGTTACAATCAAGGTCAAGACACCAACTTTCACAATAGAACGTATCCTTGGTGATATCAAGGCTACAATCAAAGTCAAGTCACCAACTTTAGCAATAGAACGGATCACTGGTGGTATCAGAAATTTCAAACCCAGCAGGGTGTGCCGAGGTAGGATTTTCCTAGATGGTTTGTCACTATTCCTAAACACAAATGAAGTTGCATTTACCTTTATAAGCTACCTTCCTACTTCCTAGCCCCAAAGGTGTAAGGTATGCAGATAATCCCCGAAGGTGTGCAGTCCAATTTTCACAAGAAGAGCTCTTTAAAGAATACATTAGTTTAGTAGTAAAAATTGAAAACATTACAGTGGGCCCTATGTTGTTATTTTATATGTATGGGTAATAACTATCAAAATTGATGGCTATATATCACATGACATGGCGTATGAATACGTTAGAGTATATCAAGTAGCTTTTCTTGCCGTCTGATCTTTCTATGAAAATTATTGGACTGCAATAAGACGCGGTGAACCAAAATAAATCAAATGTAAATGAATGAACTAATTTGACCTCAAATTCACTCACTCTCATGGGTTAGGATGAACGGGGGTGAGGAAGGGTGGAGGAAAGGTAAGGGGAACATATGAAAGGCCCTTTTATGATCGATAAGGTGAGAATTATTTATACTGTGTGCAGCGAATAGAGCCACCCATGCATGGAGGGGTGGCTGTAGCGATTGAGGGGAGGGGTCGGTATATTGGTTCATTAATATCGGGGGAGGAAAGGGCACAGTACAATCACCGTATTACAAGCAACCGTCCGACCATCCGCCTCGCCCTGGTCAGCGGATAAAACAGCCCTCATCAAACACCACGCTGGATTTTATGCGTGTAGGGAGGTAAGTGGTGGGGGGAGGGATGGATGTTGCGTTTGAAACGTCGGATGTATTTACATGACCCCTGAACTCAGGTATTTATGTTTTCACATTGAGAGTCACTGAAAACGGACTTTATAAAATATTCACAAGATTCAGGCATGAATTGGTCATGCTTCCAATTTTAAAACATGGCAGATTAAAACTTTCATTTGAAAAAGTAGTTTAGTAGAGGAGCCCAGCCCTTAGTCACATTTTTTTTTACAGTTCAATTCTTTTTTATGTTTTGGTAGTCGATAAAAAAAAACCAGATCCAAATCAATTATAAACTGGTGAAATTTGAATTCCCTCCTCCAATTATTGACGTAAAAGATCTTGGTTTGAGTCCAGATAATGAATATTATATAAGAATACAATTTTGGTGAAGAGATTTGTCATACCACACGTATCATGATTTGGATGCTTGGTATTGGCTAAGTAGTCCTAGTTTGGATTTAATTTATATTTTACATTCTTAAATAACAATGTTATATATATTTAACATATTATGAGGACATGTTCACAAACGTGAATTGGATATGTATTAACCAATAAAATGAAACCCTCATTGAATAACTAAAGGTATAATCAATAAATAAATAATGGAAAATCAAATATTTACAAACCACGCTGAGCGCCGCACTTTGTCGTACCTTGACCAACGCATTGGATTACACGTTCCTAGGGATGGAAAAAAAGTATCAATACTTTACTAATATCGATCTTTTACTTTCGATACTAGTATTGTAATCAATACTTTTTTATGATAATTTTACTGATATTACTACTCACACCCCGGTATCGAAAGAAACAACTTTTTTGTTATCTTCACTAATGTTGGGACTAAACGTTTACAAGGGTGGACTGTGTAGGAAGAACAAATGACGGTATTTATCAAATTTAACTCATTTTCTTGATGCACAAGAAAGACGAAGCAACAATATTTTTTTAGCTTATTATAATTTATAGCTGTTATTTCATCTTTGTTTATCAATACAGTGGCCTGAACGGTTGACGGGACGAGTGGAAACCAGTCTACTACCCCTTCTTTTATCGATGAGCACGGTCATCACAAACTAAAGAAAATAAGCTTTTAGATAATTCGATGAACTCACAAAGTGCTGCAAGCAGGAAATAGCGTTCATTATTCTATTGTTTGTAAATATGTGAGACGGAAAATTATCCCTATTTTTTTCCGGAAAATTTTCCAAAATGAAAAATTTCTAATTACTATTTCTGTAAGGTAATTTCAACTGATTTAATGGAACTATAATGTAATCTAGTTATAGATATCCCAAATGGCAACGTTTATACTTAAGATTAATATCTCCTAAGGGCGTTAACTAGCGTTGCCAGGTGTCCCGTTTTTCGTGGGACGTCCCGATTCCCAGGGACACGTTGACACGTCCCGATTTACCCGTGATCGGGACACAAAATGTCCCAATTTTGGCTGATCCAGACTTTGGTCCCAAAATATATAAGCTCCGTGCGCGCACGGTTATGTTTCATCGCATCATTCGACGCATTCAATATAAGTACCACACATACATAAGTGGAGGCAGAGGTATATCACGAAAAGCTCGATAGAGATATCTCGTTGTCTCTTTCTATTCAGCTGTTGCCACGCCGACTGTCTCTTATCTCTACCACGGTTCAGTTTAGTCACAGAAAGAATGAAATAAACACGTAAGTCTTGTTCTTGTGTGCAAAGTTATCGATAAATAGCAAGAAACTTACGACTTGAAGGTAAGTTTGTATACTATGTTATTTGTTTCAGTGGTTCCATTGTTGTTCTCAATAATTACGTAGACATTATGTTATATTATAATTTTCTTTTAACTTGTACCTTGGTATTTGAGGCTGCGTTTTGGTTATATGGATGTGCTTCTTTAGAGATTGAATAGATGATGATGTTTTATCACGCTTTTATTTAACTTGCAAGTTTACTATTATTTAATAAATAATATATACCTACATATGTGGGTATTGATATTCGGGTTCAAAAGGGCACCACATTATTTCTATAGACACTGGGCCAAAGTTGTATACTGTGTATCAAAACAATTAAAAAGAAATATATTGTATGAAATTAGCTTCACTTTTTCTGCTTTTGTTCGTACGTTATCGATTTTTTTGTTTGTTAGGCTTTATTTATACAACTTTGGACCAAAGTTGTTTGTAAACTTTGTAAATTGAGCTTAAATATAGTTTTTTAGGTTCCTGCTGAATAAATTTTCGTGAAGGGTTTAATATAAATGATATAAGTATAAATTTCTATTCGCTTATGTGGGTATATAGTTATAAGATTTTATTTCTTTTCAGCATGGAATCATCAGATAAAAATGAGTGGTTAATAATTCAATTCTGACACACTAAACAAGGATTATTCGATTTCTGTTACTCCAAATAAGAAAAAAGACGAATCTACTGTTTTCTGGAAGTTTGGACAGCAAAGATTTTGTTTATCGAATTTGTTTCAAATAATAAATATAAAGCACATTGCAAATTGTGCCTAAAAAATTTCAGCATATCTCATGGTGGCAAAAATGACATCGAAAAGCACAAAAATTGCAAAGAGCATCAGAAAAAAGAAAGTAGTTCCCGTATGACAACATGTCTTAGAGCATATTTAAATATCGATCAAATGAGCACCCAAGAAGAAAAAGTTGTAGCTGCTGAAGTAACTAAAACGTACTATTACGTCAAGCACAGTTTATCATTTAATTTTCTCGACTGTGAAGCTAAACTTGATGGTATTCTTTAGAGTAATTCAAAAGTTGCTGAGAAACTAAGACTCGGAAGAACAAAGGCCAGTGCAATTGTGCATAATGTTTTAGGTCCAGCGTCTACTCAAGAGGCCATTGAAGTTCTACGAAATGGTACGTTTTATAATATGGCTACGAATGCTTCTAATAACGTTGCAACAAAAATGTTTCCGTAGCTGGTGAGATTCTATAGTCCAACCACAAATTTGAAGACATGTATGCTTGATTTTTATGAAGACGCAAACTAAACTGCATTGGCCATCTATAATATTTAGTAGCACGACTGAAGGGGCGCAATATTGATACTAAATTTCTTACCAGTTTATGTTCTGACAATGCAAATGTGAATTTTGTCCACCACAATTCAGTTTTTCATTTGCTGCACATAGATAATAACATTATACTAGTTGGATGTCCTGCACATATTGTGGACGATAGTGTAAAATATGCTTTAGGCTTTTGTAAATTTGATTCGGAGAACTTTATTGTGAATCTGCATAGTCATTTCTCATACGATGCAAAAAGAGAACAAACTTTAAAAGATGTTTATGAAATTCATGAATCTGAATTTTCTCCAGTCTTACGACACGTAAAAACGCGATGGCTATAACTTCTCACATCTGTAGAACGTGCCTTGTAATCGTGCAATATATTAAAGGATTACTTTATAACTATGGGCGAAAACGAGTGTCCATCTGCACTCCGGAACTTCTTTAATAGTAGCGAAACAGAACTTTACCCTGATTTTTTTTTATCAAAACGCATTAAAAATCCTAAATGATGCTGTAATGAGCCTAGAAAATGAATCATTGCTCTGTTTTGAAGCTTGTGAAATAATGGTCAAGCTTCATGTGCGGCAATTTAATTAAAAAGTTGTCCTTTTAAATTTCCTCAATGATAAAAACAGCCTGTTGTGATTGGTACAAAAAGGTTCTAAAATATATAGATAACGGTACAAACTCAATGAAAACAAATTGAATTTGTTTAAGCCACTATCTCTACAAGACGATAGTTTAACTTACGCATCTATAGTCAATATAATCGAAAGATTAAATATTGACATGTTTTTTGAAATGGACGCGCTTTATGAGGAAATCTCTAACGTCAAAGAAATAGTGAAGGAAGCTGTGAAGAACAAAGACTTAACACCCGTACAGAAATGGCACAATTTAGTTGGAAATAAAGGACTTCTCAATCTGCAAAAAATGCTTTCATGCATCCATACCAGTTTCAAATGCTGCAACAAAAAGGATGTTTTCTCAAGCAAATATTGTTTGGTCCGACAGACGAAACCGATTAGATCATGTCCATGTAAAAGCAGAGATACAAATAAAGACCAACTTCAAATTGCCATGTAGTGAATTTTATAACTACGCAATTAAAAATAAAACACTTCTAAAAACAGTGAAATCTAACAAAAAATATATTTTCAATAAAAAGTAATTATTTAATAATAAAACTAAATAATTAGTTTTAAGTTTTTTGTTGATTATTTAGATTTTATGTGAAATGATGTGATCTCTTGCAACCTAATAATAAAAAGTATGATTATAAGAATGTTGATTTTAAAAACATAGTTTTTTTTAGTTCTTCCGAATTGAAAACCAATATCCCGATTTTTTTTACTCTCCGTCCCGAAATTTAGTATACCGGACCTGGCAACACTAGCGTTAACACCAGAAGCATCATCAAACGAGCTTCTGTGGCCGCACGGTCTAAAGTACTACTCTCGCAAAATACTATACTGCCGATGACAGGGAGATCGGTGTTCGGTACCAGTCGGTTGCACTGAGAGCGGTTATTCCTAAACAGTTTTTCACTCTCATGGGCGCAATTTCTCTCAAATCAACCTTCCTCTAAATTCAACCTTCCTCATCCCTAACGCATTAGATTAATTATTAAATTGGCATGCAACCTGAATGGGTAGTAAGACGCGGTGCTAAAAAAAAATAAGTAAATAAACAAATGATTGTGAGCCTTTGTAGACCCGCTATGTTCATAAATCATACTTCAATTTTTTATCATCAATAAGTTAATTGAAATCATTTTAAGTTCTCCCCCTATTCACCATGCTTCCTAACTATCCCTCTCACTTCCCCAGCTGCATGCCCCCTTATGATAACCCACTCGTATCTCAACACGCTATATTTTGAAGCCTAATAGGCTCTACGTACCACCTCTACAATTTAACCGCTCCACCGGAGGCCGCCACTGCGGAAAATGTTCCTATTCAAAAATTCCCAGAAAATGGTCATCTCTAATTGTTTGTCAATAATTAATAATGTATCTTGATAGAGTAAATAAACGATGAATGTAGTTAAAAAATGGCATCTACTGGAAGAGAATATGGGAGTTTTTTTGAGAAGTTTGGAGAGCGAAAAAGAATATTATAAAATTTGATTTTAAATTTTAAAACAATTATAATTTCACAAGGCAACACAGTTTATGGATTCTGAAAATGTTTTTGAAACTCATTTATCACGTCCAGATTTTCTCGTAGAGCTGCTTTTTTACTTTTTGTCCCTGCGTTTCATTAACCCTACAGGCTTTACACATATACATTGATTACTCAAATGGGTTATAGATGGTAAATGTGAATATTGAGTAAGTGTATCTATATTTTCTAAAAGTAAAAGGTAAGAAACAGTTTTTGATTTAAAAAAACACCCTCTTTTGACCCAACCGGGATTTAAACTCCAATCACCGTGTCATTGCCACCTAAGTTTATTGCGAGAGTGGCACTTTAGAGTTAGAAAATTCGACCACTTAAGCGGGTTGTCTTTAATTTACAACAGTTATGTATTATATTACAGGGGCAACATTTCACACATGGTATCATTGCATCAAGGTGACAACTTTCTACGCATGCGTGCAGCCATCTTGTTTGCAGTATACGGCACGGTTCATTATTTTCTCAGTTCTTTCTCACCACTTCTCCCGGGCACTCGGTTTTGCTAACGCAGTGAGCAAGTAGTAACTGGAGTTCAGAAGTGTGTTGCAACAAATATAGATAAGCGAAGGCATCGTGGCTGCAAAAATTCTGCAAATAACTTTTGCTATGTGTGTGGCAAGTTTATGACAAAATGTCAACAAAGACCTATTTCAGGAAATGTAAAAAATGCGTATCACTTGTATTTTAACTGTGTTCTCTGTGATCAAGACAAAGACTGGGCCCCACATATGTGTTGTAAATCATGTGAAGCAAACTTATCTATGTGGTTGAGTGGTAAATGGCATGCTATGCCTTTTAAAGTACCAGTGATATGGAGAGAACAAACGAATCATTACAATTACTGTTACTTATACATGACAAACATTTCCGGATTTTCAACAAAAAGTAAAGACCGCATTATATACCCCATTTGTACATCTGCTTTGAAGCCTGTCCCACATGAAGAAGATCTGACAGTTCCACTTCCACCAGCTCTTTGAAAAGAAGAGGAGGAAACAATATAGTGTAAAAATACAAGAGTTGTATTTTACAATCGAAGCCCCAACCAAACCGATGCTGCATAGACTATCGTCCGATTCATACAACCCACTCCAAGAAACGTCGACATTTATTCAAATCGCCTACAATAGTATTCTTCACTTATTGTAGTTCCATGTCACTTCAAGCAATATACAAACAATATCATTCAATACAATTCACTATCAATTCTCTACAATGTAAACTGTTCATATACGTACCCTCTGGATAAACTGGCTTGCACCGCCTAGTAACCTGGCTGACTTCAAAACGTCCTAAATCGAGGAGCGGGGCAACCTTGCCTTGGTGTATCAGTACTTGATGTTCCGACCTGGCTGACTTAAATGCATCTGATGGGTGGTTTTCCTGCACACCTGGCGAAAAGAAGACGCGAATATGGCTGCCCTCTGTGGGCGGGTGGGAGCAACCATCACCTGATCTCATGACGTCAGCAGCCAAGCAGTTAAAAAGATTTTTGACAACAAACCAGAGTATCGTCTATACGAAGTGGGATGACCAATCAGCGACCTACAAGCATGATGGCCTACGTGCTGAAGACGGCGTGATCCTCCAAAATGTTACGTCACCAGCTTAGTTTGAACTATTCCCCTCTATAATAACTACGCAGTAAGACCACTATATATTATGAAAGTGTGGAAGAAATAGTCAGACTATTGAATTCGGCACCATCGAGGATGGACCTTTGTAATATTTATTTATAATGTATTTTTGAATTCGATGCCATAATGGACGGACTGCGTTTATTATTCTATATCATCAGGTGATGACTTACAATAATATGGAATCTGTTAAGGAAAGTTATAATACTCTAAATTTTTATATTTTTCGTAGAAGTTTGAATTATGGAACTTTAACTATTTAATTTAATATTGTTATAGTCGAGATAGGCTGGTATTTTTTTATAAAGTATGGGCATTATTTAATACTATTTATAACTAAAATTAACTTCAGTTTCATATCGCCACTTAAGGGCTTGTTTCTTAAAGATGTTTGCACATTCTAAATGTTTGCTGTTCTAACTTTACGAAATGTTAATTGAAATATATTAAAATTATCTATCTTAATAATCTGGATATATTGATTATCCGTAATATCCTAACTTTTGCTGTATATTTAAAATCATTTATATACATTCCAATATTTTGTGTAACGTAAATTTGGCTATTCTTCGCATATATATATATATGAAATGTATCAAACTTCTAAACGTTCTTTAACTTAGAATCAATTGTTAGACTTTGTTCATTATTTGAATGATGCCGATTCAAGTAGTCCCGCGTGAGTTTACATTAGGTTTGAGGTGTGAAACTCTCGTGTTAGTTAACAGTAATGTTTGTACTATAGATGTATATTGTAGTACTTGAAGGTACTTTAATTTTGTGTAAAATTATAATACTCTCGTGATATTTAAAGTAAAATTATGGAGTATAAATAAATAACTTTACATTGGAAGAGTATATGTTTTCGTAATGTCTCTAGATATTTAGACGCTTTTGTAACGGTTTAGAAAGGCTCTTCTAGCTTTTTATATTTCATGAATAGATTTGGTTATTAATTGTTTCAATAGCTTTATTGATATAAAGCTAACCTGGTCTAATTGAATTAATATTTTTTTAGCAATAATGTAATCAACTATGCCTTTCTTCGTTCTACTAGATAAGTTAAGGCCACTTAAATTACTGTCTGTTATTTTTGAATGAATTAAATTACTCTTTACATTTAAACTCTTGCTGATGATATTTTTTCTTTATTATTATTATGTTAGCTTATTCCCTCTTATCTTTGTAGTATTTTCTTTAGTGGCCTATTGCTACGAGGAAAATAAATGAGAGGGCGTAGCAATAGCAGTGATGAAAATAAATGTCCTTCAATGTTAAAGGAACCAGACTTTGTTCCCGAAAACAAATATACTCCCACTTAACTGAACAAGTGGAACTGAATGACCTGGTGTGAGATTTAAACTTGTCCAGGCATGATGTGGATATTCTTGGTTCAAGGCTACAACAATGGCATTTATTAGCAAAAGGAACAAAAGTAACTGCCTTCAAAAACAGAAATTAACTCTTCTCCATATACTGTACTTTGATGTGAAGAATTCCATGTGTGTTTTTGTGGATATTGATGGCCTCATGAAAGCTTTAAGCTTTCCACACAATAACTAAGATTGGAATTTATTCATAGATTCGTCTAATGTTAGCATAAAAGCAGTTTGTTCCACGACAGTAACAAAGAGCCTTCCATTACAATAGCACATGCTGTTGGAATGAAAGAAACTTATGAAAGCATGTAATTGATACTAAATGCTATTAAGTACAATGAATATGTTGGGAAAAATCCGTAAGATAGCGTTTGTGTTGCAGAGGAAAAGGTAAAAGTGGATGAAAACGGTCGGTTCAGTTGAGAACCAAAAAATCTATCTTCATCAGCGGTGGAGGGACGTCTTTGAAGTTGCCCCCCCCCCTCCCCCCCAATGTAAACATATAATTTGTGGGCATATCAAAACGGAACAGACGAAAATATTGGCGGAAAAATCCGGAACAAACGAAGAAAAAACTATTGCAATTATAAAAACTTGAATTTTAAAAGTTGAGGGGCTACCGTGAAGTTGGCCCCTCCCGAGTAAACAAAGTGCCACAAGTTCACGTCCCATTTGTGCAAGAACGAATGTGTAACAAATGAAAATTTTTGTGGAACAATCTGGAACAAACGAAGAACAAATGATTGCGATCATAAAAACTTGAATTTTTACAAGTTGGGTGGCTACCCTGAAGTTGCCCCCCCCCCCNCCCCCCCCCAATATAAACATATCATTTGTGGGTCCATCAAAACGGAACAAACGAAAAATTTTGCGGAACAATCCGGAACAAACAAAGAAAAAACGATTGCAATCATAAAAACTTGAATTTTTAAAAGTGGGGGGCCAACTACACGGACGTGGTGGAGTGACTGGAAAGTCTTGGGATGAAGTTTTGGGGGTGGGAGGGAGGGTGGGTAGGGGAGTTAACAGGTAGACAGTCTTCTCTGGCTATTATGAAATAAAATTGTAAGTTAGGGACCTAACTAAACTATCGGTTTATTTTTAAAGATAACCTTAACTTGATTTAAACACTAAGCTCATTTATTTTATTCTAAGATAAATCGTGGTCAGACTCAAATCCCGAATGGGTAAACACAGGGTGCATCTTACTAAATGGTTTCTCTTTGTCCTTCCACAAAAATGTGGGTACATTACCTCTGTTTTATATGTTTCTCATTATTAGCACACTAGTGTCATTAATAAAAATAGAATATTATTTACACTAAGTGTGCTATATACTGATATACCGAACTAATAGATTAAGTATTTAAAGTATTTAAAGTTTTATCTCCACATGATGTCAAATATGAGTATTTGTTAATTACGTTCATAGCCTCATCTACAGATTATTTAAATGATAAAATGACATCTGGACACGGGAATTGAACTTGGGACGTACAGACTATGTTTTGATAGTTGTTATAAAACTAATTCGTTAAGTCTGAAAAAAGGGGAGAAAATACATTTGAAAATACATTTGACGAGAACAGATATAAAAGACATGATTGTGGCGCGAGAAAGGGGAAGGTGGAATATTGATGTAAACTTTCTGTGCACAAATGCAAATATTGTTAGTGTCCATCTGGACATGTCTGTAACCTGAACTTAGCTAATACAGAAGTGGCTCTCAAATTATGTCGATGCCATTTAAGGCTGTCGGTGCTATTTTTTTAGCGCCGTAGGTTCTACTACCTGTTCAGGTTATATGCATTTGTAATAATTACTCTAATCTTAAATTTATAACAGACCTAAAGTCCATCCCCCGGCCGTCAATTCATAACTGAGAAAGGGTAAGCCCACATTCCAACGATGATAAATTTCTCGGCCATGCCAGGAATCTTGCCCGGGACCCTTAGCTCGTAGGTGGACGCACTACCGACGGAGCTAAGCTTCGTAATTTTCTAGAATGATATTTTATTTCTAAGTTATATCCACAATCAAATTTATAGATTTTTTTTACAAAAGGACTAGTTAAAAAAATAAACAGGTGGGAGGTTGCACAGCATAGACTTTCTTGCTACTGTAAATAAAAAAGAGATATTTACTTAAAACTCGTAAGATATTTTAAACTAGATAATATAAATTGTTGCACATTCTACTAACTAACATAAACGAAATAATATACACTGTTAGAGAAAAGAGGAACATCACACCCACAGAGTATTAAAGCAATTTCCAAATTTAAAGACTTCAGTAATATATATAATGTATTTATAAATAGTTATCTTTACATTTTATATAAGTGTATTATAGATATAGTATATATGTCGTAGGTGAACTGTAAAATCTGGCTTAATGCAAAAGGCACCGTCAATTTACAATGAATGAACCAGGCTAATTGGAAGATAATATTATATTTGCTTATCAGCCTGATAACTTTTAGGTTTATTGCAATGAGCCCAAGATAGTGAAAGCTTATCAAAAAGTCTACAGCAACGGTTCCCAAACTTTGAGACGTACAATTTGGTATGCCGTGAGAAGGCAAACAAAACAAACAAATTAAAGTTGTAAAAATTATTATTATTATTATTATTATTATTACGGCGTCTTACTACCTGTTCTGGTTGTATGCACTTACGCTAATATGTAATGGTAGGGTGATTGTGAAATAAAATGGAGGACCTACAGTTTAACGTGGAATCTGAACCACGGTTGAGGCCTGACATTCCCCACATTCACAAAAAGTCGTAAAAAAATTACTTCATAAAATTTAATAAATACATTACAACCTAGTCTAATAGAAGTGACCTCTATATTTCTTGCACATAAATTCATAAATACATCCCAGAACAATATGTATTCGTGAAGCTGAGAGTAAAGAATCAAAGTTTGGGGGCCAGAGATATGCCAGTTGCAAGTGTATAGTCTAAAAAAAGCGTCAAATGAAAAAGTGTGCCCGTAAGAAAGAAAACTATTTGTGCACATCAAAATGTCACAGCAGTTTACCATGTGGAAATAAAAAAAAAAGTGTTATGTGTAAAGTGTGAATTGACAATGGTAAATGTCACATTATACTTGAAAACGTGTATATTTCTTCTGTAAAAGAAAGGAAACTATTAAATTTGTATTTATATTATTATTTTTAATTAACCATTACTTATTCATAAGAGTTTGTTATGTTTTTTAATCCTTTTTACTATACATTACTTGAACTTGAGATTTTGAATCAAACGTTACAATCATACGGAACTTAGTAAGTTAATTTAAGAACATGCTGAAAGAGAAAAATATTATATTCTGTAGACCAGTGCTTCTCAAACTTTTAGAATGGCGTACCACCCCAACAATTTCCGTAATTTGGAGTAGGTAAAACCGTTTCCGTGTTTATTACATGACTGTGTGGCTGCACCGTCTCTCTGAGCTGTAATCAATGTTGCCACCCCTACAGTCACTGAGTGAACCTATTTTAATTTAGGTTGGACTGGGTCGTAATATATTAATTTATTGGCTTTTAAGAGTTAATTTTTTTTACGACTTTAATTTGTTTGTTTTGTCTGGCTTCTCACAGCATACCATCAAGAATAATTTTACGTCCCACAGTTTGGGAATCCCTGGTGTAGACTTTTTGATAAGCCTTCACTATCTTGGGCTCATTGAAATAAACCTGGAATCAATTAGACTGATTAAGAAAACAAAGGTGCATTTCTTTAATATCCTAAGGCTGTATGGGCTCATTGCAATAAACCTAAAAGTTATCAGGCTGATAAGCAAATCTAATATTATTTTCCAATTAACCTGGCTCATTGTAAATTGAGGGCACCCTTTTCAATAGGCCAGTTTTGCCCATTTACCTACAAAACACACACATATATAGATGCTTATAGTTCTAAAACTGTTGGTTTTATAAAAATATATTTCAAATAATGATTTTTATATTTAATTTGCCTTCATTTTTGAAATTATTAGTTATTTTGTACCTCAAAGAGGTGCGCGGATACGATACAAATTGAAAGTTTTCTTAAGTGTGAATTATCCTCAAAGGTATTTTCATGAGGAAATGAGAACTTCCATTTTGCTTGAATATTAAACAATACATAAATACTAATTTTAATCGAGCCAAGTTGGATATAATCTTTTTTTTTTCTATTTCCACCTCTAAGTAAAAAAAATACTACCATTAATTTTAAATTGGATTGATTATTTTTAAAATAACTCTGAGAAACCTTATGAAAATTCCAAATCCCAAGTTTTATCCCAATTGGTAAAATAGTTTCGCCTTTAGTCAGAGCTACAGACTGACATTATTTTTAAAAAAACGCTTTTTCGGATTTAGAGGGTCATAAAACGTCGACATCCATCAGAATCTCGAGGTTGGTTTTTTTGACAATTACTATTTTTTTTCTCAACCAGAGAGATTTGAGACGGTAAAAAGTAACACTATATATTAACTAGTTGGTCGTTGCAGCGATGGCTGCAGATTATTGCACTAAAATGTATTTTAAACTTTTTATTGGACAAGGATCCCTATAATAAGCCCTCACTCACTGTTTGGTTAAAGGTTTACTCGTCAAAAGCTAGCGACTTTTTTTAGATATTTAGTTTTCGGTGTGTAATTTGAATCAAAACGTATATTTTCCCCCTTCACGCCCCGATGGGAACTTTAAAATTACCCCTCCCCCAGATCTATATCTATTAGTTGCACAGACCACTCGAGTACCTTACGATTGAGCTGATATTATTTTTAAACAAAGACAAATATTTTATTTACCAATATATACCTATACACAAATCATGGTTTCCATGGTGATGTAAACAAAGAATTATTGTGCAGATGAACACACAGAAGTAAAAAATGGAAAATTTGCTAGGAAAATTGGATTTTAGTTTTAGGACACTATTTTTACCACCATCCTGATTCCCTTATCTATAAAATGAGTGTTTGTTTGTCAAAATCTGGTTAGTCATTTCTTCGTAATTTTTATTACTGGAAACAGGATTATCAAATTATATATAAAGATATTATAGAGAAAGTGATAAAATGTGATGGAGAGGATGAGAGTGTGTTTGAATTTGTGATTGTGTAAGTGTGTGGATGAGTGGAAAAATGAGAATGAGAGAAAGTGAGCGTAGGAGATTGAGAATGAGCTATTTAGAAGGATCAAGGGAGTGTGTGCGAGTGATTGTGAGAATATGTGTATGTGTTAGATAAATACATACTGGGAGAAGAGAGAAAGAAAGTGTGTGTTTGTGTGTGTATGTGTGTGTGTGTGTTTGAGAGAGAGAGGGAAATAAAGCGTGTAAAATTTTGGGAGAGAGTGTGTGTGAAGGAGTGAGAAAATGTGAGGGTAAGGGAGAGAGAGTTCGAAAGATAAAGCTAGTATGGAGAGATTAGTTCAGAGAGAGAATATTAGATTGTGATAGAGTTAGAGCGAGAGTTTGAGAGAGTGTGTTTGAGAGAAAGAGTTAGAAAGATAAGTTTAGAGAGCGAGATTGAGAAAAAGTTTGAAATTGAGAGAGTGAGATTCAGATATAGAAAGTTTGAGTTGGTGTGTTTGAGAGAGTGATATTAAGATAGGGAGAGAATTTTAGTAAGATATTTTGAGAGAGAGAGAGCGTTTGAAATAGAGGGAGTTTGAGAGAAAGAAAGTTTGAGAGAGAACTTAAGAGACAAAGTATAATAAAATATAATATAGAGTGTGTGTATGTATGTGTGTGTGAGGTAGAGAGTGGGAGAGAGTGTGTGAGAGCGTGAGAGTCTGATAGAGAGATAGAATGTGAAAATATACATGTGCTACCCAAACATTTGAAATATAATTTCCTCAAAATTAATTAACAATATAGAAACATAAGTGAACTTAACGTAGGCTTATTCGTAAGAATGTGAAACGATTTATGGGGTACAAAACATTACTAATTTTAAATATACCCTCAAAATTAAGCGGCAAAATGAAAACATAGCTTAACTTATGTATTTTTATTGTGTTACTATTTGCTAAAATGAACATAAAAACCCTTTATTTGAAAAAAATGAACACTAAAACTCATACTTAGATAGTTAAAATAGATATTTTTCTAAACATTATCCAAGATAATCTTATTGTTATTGGGCTTACAGTACATTCCAAAATATATTTAAAAATAATTTTACTATGCGTGAAACAAAACGTATACAATTATGTTCATGAGATTAACAACTTAACCTCAACTTAGCCTTTTATTTTCAGACTATACTCAATATTATTGATTTAAATTCCAATTAACGATAACATTCCAATAAAAAATAAATGTTTCTCCAGTTTAGACCTCTTAATCTAGATGTGTTATGGCCAGCATCCAAAGAGAAAATTGTGTTGTGTTCGGACCAACAATTAATGAAGATTGGGTAATTATTTTTTAGCCAAGATGATATAGTTTATTTAGAGATTTACAGCCATGCAGCAAATAACGGTTTTCATGATGATTAAAAAAGAATGGAAAACTGAAAATTATCTGTGAAAATCGGGTTTCCGTGGGAAACTACTATTTTCTCGACACCCTGGACTTTTAACCGTTAAATTGAGTGGTTGTTTGTCAAGATTTGTTCAGTCATTTCCTCATAATTTCTATTATCAGAAACGGGCTAATTAAATATAGTCTTTCATCTCACGATGTATTATTTGTTCAAGGTCCTTCTTAAAGATTATTTCAATTATTGTTTTTGCTAAATGGTTAATAAGTGGTTTACAGCGTTTTGGTAAAACATGTATGTGGTCCGAAGCTAAATAAAGGTTGGTGGCTTCTGCTTTGTAAATTATATCCAAGAAACTATTTAAAATTAATAAAACTACTTCAAACAGCCGCATAAAGCTACCATGGGTCAATGATGGAGTATGTTTCTGATTGTTATTAAATGTCCGACGATTTTACAAATCTATTACCGACTATCCCTTAAAATATGAGCGATAAATGACCCTAGCAAAAATTTTGCCCTAGACAGATCAGTGGTAAGATATTGACGTGCTAAGTTGGAGGTCCTGGATATAGTTCCAGATTTCAAAATAATTTTTAAAAAAATGTTAATTATTTAAATTGAATATTATAATATACGTTTGAAGTTATTTCACCAACTTATTAGCGTTTTGGGCTTTCCGAATTTATTCGTAAAAGCGTTTCATTGCCTTGGAATGCTTATTCCTTTTGCCTTTTACATATCTTCTGACATCTTAAAACTTATGTGGGGCCATTTTTTTAAATAATAAAAAAAAATCCCCTATTAATACACTTCACACATCCCTAAAGACATTAAATACAATTACACTCAGCCACACTGAACAAAATACTTTCATCAATAGCAGCACTTGCTACACTGACTTGAAAACGGTGTAGATCCAGGTAAAAATTCATAAAGAGAGATGGTGATAGTTCAGGGTGATGAGCTTTACAAACATGCCAAAACAACTGGCAACATATGTATGGTTTCAAGGACTGACAGCTAGTGACTTGGAGTGAGAAGGGATGAGTTGTCTGCTCTGCTCTGACAGGCCGTTCTGTTTCGGCTATTGCGGGGTTGTATCAGATATATTTTTTAAATCTGGGGGCAAAATAAGAAGCACCTCAGCTAGTATCAATTTTCATGAGTTTCAGATTGTATATTAATGTGAATGAAGTACCATTATAACGTTAAAAGAAGTCGGCATTAATTGACTTACTTTCCCCATTTATTCAACACGTTTAAGTATACAAAATAATTAATTGAATATTGCATTTATTTGGCAATTATTTACTCTATTAATTGAAGGTTCATTGAAATAAAAATTTATTTCAATTAATAAACCTCCTAAAATACTTTTAATTTTCCAAATATTAAATCTTTGCGTCATTTAGTTTTTCTAAAAATGGTTGCATTAGATGCCAAAATTTCAAACTTTGAGTAAACACTGTGCTTAAAATACACATTTAATCTATGTTTATTACACTGATCCATGTTTGCTTTAAGAAGACCTACTAATATATATAGATAATTACTTTTGGGCCACGCACCCTTAAGAAATCAGTTTCCGAAACTTTCTCGTGCCAAACTCAAAGAGGTAAAATTTGTTGGGTCACAAATACGAAAACTTCTTCTTGATCCTAACTTTGATCTGACTCTAAACAAGATTGAATTTGATACATGGCAATCCTTTAAAGTTTTCATCGAAGGTTTTCTTGGAAATTAAAAAGTGGAGAGTTATGAATAACTAGTGAAAGCTTGTTGCAAAGCTATAAAAAATTAGGATGTCGAATATCTCTAAAAATCTATTTTCTGCATTCGCATTTGATCTTTTCACAGAAAATCTAGCAGCTGGGAGTGATGAACAGGCTGAAAGGTTTCATCAAGACATTTTAACAACGGAATAATAATATCAGGGAAGATGGGATCCTAATATGATGGGTGATTTACTGCTGGTTACCTCCTTAGAGAAATTAGTAATACTTACAAGAGAAAATAAAAAATTTCTACAAATAAATCTACTAAATTTCAATCAATATAATTAAATGTGTGTGTTATTTGTATCAGAAACCTACTTTTATATCTATATTGATGTACTAAATTCTCTAAACGAACAATCTGACACCTAACTTTCATGTGAAAATATTATGAAATATTAAATATCAGCATTTGCTATTGCTTTTGAAACAGCCTGTGGAAAAAATCTAGACGTACTGGAAATATTTGCTTATTATTTTTAAAATCATGGCGCCATAAGGATTTAGAATAACCCCCTTTCGTTACTTCAACAAAAAATAGTTAAAATTTGCTGCCTCGTGTTTTCAGTGTTTAAATAAAATGAAAGTACAGTTATGATACAAAAGTTGAGATTTTTTTAGCCTCACGTCTTACTACTTGAACAGGTTATACACCTACGCAGTAATTACTTTAATGGGTTTGTAATTAGGAAGACTTAATTCAGAGGAAATGCACCAACATTTGCGTGGAGGGAGAGTGGAAATACATTCAGGAAAAACCACCCTCAGTGCACCCGGCTGAGATCGAAACCCAATTTCCCCGCCTTCGGCAGTCCAGTACAACACAAGATTAGTGCGTTATACCACGTGGCCACCGAAGCGAGTAAAATACTATTAATACTAAACTAAAAAAAATAATTCCACATTCAAATTTTTATATCGATACTTACTGTTATCGATATGTTTCTTTCGACAATAATACGATATCGATATTTTTCTTCCGTTACTTTTAATGAGTACAATATCGATACTTTTCTTTCGATACCACATCCCTACACGTACCCCCTGTTCACCGAGTAAAGAACAGGCCTACTTTGCATTACTGCACTATGGTGTGTCTTATAAGATAGAGCCATAGTGTAATCCCTCAAGATAGGTAAGACTTTCACCTTGATTGGTTCCACTATTGTGTAGATTATAAGATTGCGAACAGGGCAAAATTCGCATATATTGTAAACACACCCAAAATGTTATGGCCACCTAAATATCCATTATCCAGATTTGAACATGTAAAGGAGCAACTCGCGGGAATTCCTACGTGAGGATGGTGACACGGTTGGAAGAGTTGGCTGAAAGAACCCGCCGACAGCCAAGATGTTTTCTCCCTAATCTTGCTTAGCCCTACACTAACTTATAAATACCCCTGTATTTAATTTAGTTAAATTTAAACTTAACAGACTGAAAGGCTGCGAGACTGCTATGCCCCCGTGGGCAACCTTTATTGTCAACTCAGAGGCGCGATGGCATAGCAAACACAGCGTGTCCGCAATCCGGACTCCTCATATGTCAAAAGCAGATAATCTTCTCCAGGTATCCCACATTTTCGCAATCTGGACTGTTTTCAAACAGGATGCCACCTATAAGACACCTAGTGTAATCCGTCAAGGTAACACTGATAAACACTGCCCTAGATGCTGCAATTAATCTTACCGTTCCTGATACAGTAGACTGTACGAACTGTACTAACTCTAAGACTCCTTCTCAGAAAGTTTCTCTGAACTGAATGGTTTCCTTCAAATGATTCGTTATAAAGAGAATGGCCTTGGCCTTCGCTTTCTCGATTATTTAAGCTCTTGAACCCTCCTTTTCTAGAAGATTCGGCTCGTAGATAATTAATTTTTTTAGTCTTTTCTTTAAAGGATGGTGGTCTCTAGATCTAATCAAAAGTAGGAATAAAGAATGTAGTGGGATTAATAATTGATAAACCGTTTAAACTTTGGACCGGGTCTAAGGAAGATGATAATAATAGTAAATATTATTTATATATGTTAACAATGGCCATTTCATCTGCACTTAATCATTTAAATATAATTCTAATAAAGATTTGCCCAAAAAATATAAGTATATAGGTACACTCCGTCGAGATTGAAAGGTAGCTACTTCTAATTCAATGAGCCCGCGAGGTATGATACTCCTCCACACATAACTGTAGGATAGTTTGCCTAGCTACGCCCAACACC
>CABFOV010001550.1:0-17869 GCA_902141375.1 Timema poppense
CGTCCCTCCCAACCTCCCTCGTCCCTCCTAACCTCCCTCTTCCCTCCCAACCTCCCTCGTCCCTCCCAACCTCATTTGTGCAGTTGAACACGGTTTTTTTTCTTCTGAAAATTGGGAGGGAAACTAAGGCTTATTCAAAGCTTGATGTTGAGGTGAGGTGGAGGAAGTGGGTGGGTGAGGGCGGGGGGGTGACCATACAATTTGTGGCATTATCTACGATGGTTACAAACAATTGCTCATCTTACCTCCATTCAACCGACGTGGTCCGTGCACCACACCGAACATGTTTAGTCAATTAATATTTTATTGAAAATCATAAGCCAATATATTATTCATGTTATAAATAGAAGATAATCTTTGTACGTCAAACTTTAAATATTACAAATACTAGAACACTTAGATCCTTCAGTTTATTATGTAACTACTTCACGGTGATTTAGAGTTCATTCTTATGCATCGTTATTGATGGAAATTTATAAGGAAGATATTTTAGGTTATAATTGAATGTAAGTTGCCAAATCAGCCAGTTTCTCAATACTTAATATAATACAATGATTTATACCATTAATACCATTAATTAAGGAGTTGCGCTATGATAAGTTTCTTATACAAACTAAACTATGGATTCACTATATTGTTTGTGTTACCACCCACTCTACGACCTCTTTGGCTACGGCCACACTGGACTAAAAGGAAAGTGGGGGTAAGCTACAAAAAAATTATAAAGAAGAAATACATTAGCAACAATTTGGTAGCAATATGAATGTTTTATTTAAAATAATAACAATTTAAACAATAATTTACATGGCCTCAAAAATCCATCAGGGGTTGTGTTGTAAATCATATTAAACAAATGTGCAGTACTATCATGCGAATGTTTCTAAACATGAAACATGTTCTTAAGTCAACTAGGTCAGTCTGGAGGAGACAATCACTCGTTACAACAACACAATGCCAGTTTCACAACATTGAATATTGACAAAACAACCTAAAGTGTTAACTATCCGAGTAAACTACATTATAAATGTCTAGTCGAATATTTATTGACTAAAAACAGAAAAGAGCCTAACGGGCATCTTTTAAATTGGTAAGAAAGTTGTCTGCTACGCTACATTGAATACAGACAAAAAAGAAAAAAAGGGAAGTTGATTTTAATATTGTACTGATATTTCAGAGAACACAAGAGTTTGGTTTACAGACCATAGGTCACACTCCCGCGGGACTATTAAATGTTGACACAACTACGGACGTTAACAAGATCCCTACTTGTTAATAAAAATTATATAACATACAAAAGAAGTCTATATAAACCACAATTAAATTCAATTAAATATTCAAAGTTAAAATTAATCCATCAGCAAAATTTTATGTTACTTTACCAAACAATTCAAAATAAGAAAACAGCTCCAAAAGATGAGTTTACATTAACAGCTAAATTCAGACAATTCAAATTAAATACTTCTAACAAAAATTAGTTCAAAACTATGGCAATCTGATATATTCAGTGACCTCATTGATACTAGTGCCTAATTGGCGGCAAAAAATTTAGGTGTCCCATTACAAAATTTAGTTTTACAAACGATATTAATTTTAGCAAATAGTTTATGTTTATTTCAATAAATACGTTACTTTAATTTTAAAAATAAACAAGACATAGTTCAAGTTTATTAAAATAATACCAATGAAATAAATATATAGAGAATACGAAAACATCCTGAAAATGTCCAAGTCCAGGACCAGACTTATCCTGACGCCGCGGCGTCTAATACAATATTCTAGGACAAGACTTCTCCTGAAGGCGTCCAATTTAGTAGTCAAAAAGTTTTTAGAATCACTGAGCATAAATAGTGTTTCTAGTCGGCTGATGTTAAAGAGGGTGGGGGGGGGGGGGGTGTGCATTTGCGTGGGTGANGCCCCATCATCCACTTCGATAGATGAAAATCAGCACGTACACCATTGATCAAGCTTGGATTGGCTGGCCTCTCTTCATCACGTCCACCAGTGTTGACATATGATCTTTTTGACCTGAGCACCAGTGACGTACACACATTACGCACTGTGTTGGTAGAAGATTCAGTCTTGCCCGCATGGGGAAGGTTAGTCGTAATTCCGGTACTGTTGTGAGAGTCATTCCTGAGTCCCATCGGAATCACTCGTACGTTAGGCACATCAAATGCAGTTACATCAAGGCTCGTTCGTCCCACTCTTCATTTTAAGACACGGCGAGTATAGTCAGTCTGAAAGTTGTTATAGCCAGAAGATACAAAGGGTAAGTACATTAACATTTTATTGATTGCAGGGAGTTTATTCTTGTTTGATATGGCTTAGTATTGTAGACGGATTCTACAATACTACAATACTACAATACTACAATAGAGAAGCTTACCATCGTAGGAAGCTTATTAATATTGCGGTTTCATATGGAGTGGGTAGTATGACTTGAAGATTAGTATGGGGGGTGGTATGATGTAACATCACCAAATGATACAGGTGCATCTAACCTTGGTTGGGCTTTAAATAAGTTATCCTCTTATGTTTAAGTTGAATCAAATCTTATCATGCCACCGAAATAATAAGTTGTCTTATTGGCATGGTACAATTTCCATAAGGCTCCTTCAAATATAAATTTAAAAATTCTAACTAATAAAGATTTTTATCTATAATAATTTTATTAATGATATTTTTGCTAGTTTATAAAATTAGTTTTAATTAATGATCATGATATTATCAAAAAGATGAATTGTAAGAAAAAAAAATACAATTTTGTAATAACAAATTTATTGCTCTAATACAAAAAATACATTAAAAAATTCACTGTCACAATAAAAGTAATAAATATGTACAGTATAGGGAACTAGAATGTTTTTAGTAAGTATTAATATAATATATGTGTATTTTAGTAAAATAATTGGCTATCAATCTAAACTTAGCCTAGTAAACTAATTAATGGAAGGTTTAGATTTAAGCCACCTACTTTTCTGCACATTATTAATTAGGTAATGTAGGAGATAGAGGAAGGGAAGGGTTAGTAAGACTGCACAACATTAAGGAATGTAATATTACAAGGAACGTACTTGGTAGAGCGACCATTAACTGACTGGTACAACTCTTTAGTCAATTAAACAAATTAGTAATATATTGTTATTATTATTATTATTATTATTATATTAATAACTTATATTGTTTAATTGACTAATGAAGTGTATCAATCAATTAATTGTCGTTCTACCACGTACGTTCCTTATAATACGAATTTAATATTTCTACTTACTACAAATTAAACTGGATTTAGTTAAAATTATTAAGAGATTTGTTTAAATATTTGTTATTATTTTCAAAACATGGAAGGAGGGATCGATCTCTGAATTCACCACTAGGGGAAAAACAAACTAAGTCAAATGAAATATATAATATTGGCTAAAAAACTCAAAATTTTCATAATGTCCATAATATTCTCCCGAAGATTTTTTAGAATTAGATATCCATTACAAAAATTATAGTTAATTTTCCCTACATTGTCTTTAATTGCTTTTGATTAAACTCGTTTATAGGCATTGTTTACATTATAAATGGAATAGCGCCTCTCAATTTTCTGGAAACATAAACCAAAATCTCCCAATTTTATATCATCGCAACTCTTAAGCGTTACGAAACACCTTATAATAACAAAGTTGTAGGAATATTTAATATAAAGTTTCTATATTTGAAATATTATTTTATAGAATCAATAGATTCCAAACAATAAATGGAGGTCCTGAAAATTGGAAGTTTATTGTAATATTCTTTGGGGAATTTATCAAAATAAATCTTAATATGTTATTGTTAGTGTGTATTAATTCATAAATGCTCTTTGGTGAAGATGATGCTTTTTTCCCATTATGTTCACGAAGCAATTACTATAATTTTATTTCACACTTTTATTTGTTTTAAATAAATGTCTGAATTTTTAAAATAAGGGGCGATAAAGTCTGGTTGGTTCACCGGACCATTTAGTTTTAGTTTGACTATACCTATATAAGCCAATCAGCTACGTCATTTCAGTTATATTGTTAGGGGCCGAATGGAGATCATAAGCATATAAATAAAAAACAAACCTCTAAATACAATTAACTAAATTACAGTAGGTTAGAGGTACACAAATAAATGACATGGAACTCCGCACCAACTTTCTTGTTCTATTGTTTAAAAAAAGAGATATTTACTCAAAGTTCGTAATATAATATACACTAGCAAACCCGAGAACTAATTGCGCTATACAAACGTAAAAAAATCATGGTTTTAAATTTCATAATTTTATTTTTAAGGCATTAACGTATTCATTTGTATATTTGAACCAATAATAAATATCAAAATTTTGTCCCCGAGGGCCAACATTTCGTATTAATCTTTACTTCCAGTTAAAACTTTCGTCATTTTACTAGGAGATGTACATCTTATGATTATCGCATTTCTATTAACTTTCGCTTTTATAAATTGTGACAAATAAAATAGGTAATTATTGACTATCTAGTCAAAAGTGAGAGAGATAGAATCGTTATATCAGATTTTGAAAAAGTGGAATCTTTCTCTATTGTACCTATAGTAAACTCCTATTAATTTTAGGGTTAGACAAATACACAGACAGACGGCGTTGCAAAAACAACATTTTAAGGTTCGGGGGGTCATGAAACGACAACATTCATCTACATCTAGGGCTAGATTTTTTTGACTTTCCCTTAAAGTGTTGGAAAAGTTAAAAGAAAAATTTGTTTGTGTATAGATTTAAAAATATTAGTTTTATAAAAATACATTTCAAGTAAAAGATGTTTATTATAAATAGATCAACATGTATGCAATGATAAGTAATTTCATATCTCAAAGTCTTACGGAGATAAAATTAAAAATTAGAATTTACGCATCAGAGAGTAACTCTTAAAGTCATTAGGACGAAAAGTTGATAGCAGTAGTTTGGTTTGTAATATTGATCAAAGCTTAGAAATTAAATCTAATCAAAATTATTAAAGCCAAATTTGAAAAAATCGATTTTTTATCTTTATGCTCTTAAAGAAACTACCCTTAATTTTAAGATTGGATAACCAATTTTTTTAAATTCCTCAGGGTAAACCTATGACAACCCTATAAACCGAGTTCTAACCCAATCGGTTAAATCGTTTAGGCTCTAGCCCAAGGTACAGACCGACAGACAGATGGACAGACAGAGAGATGACATTGTGAAAACTACTTTTTATGGTTCGGGGGGCATGAGACATTGACATCCAACAAAGTCTCAAAGATCAATTTTTTTGACGATCACAATACTTGCTCTACCTGTAAGGTTAGCGAGAAAGTAAAAATATTGATATTTGGTCCCCAAGGGTAGACACTAAATTTTAAAATGCCCATTTCCGGTTTAATATTTTCGACATTTTATTAAGGGTTGCGCACATTTTGATTATTGCATTACTACTAAGTTCATCATTTATAAATTTTGACCAATAAAATAGGTAGATATTGACTATTGAATATAAAATAATAGAGATAGATCATTGTTGTTCATACATTTCTCCTAAGAGTTTGAAAAAAAGAGAACATAAAATTTTTGAGAGACTTACTTATTTCTTACTCTGTGGCATTAGAGAATTATTGCGCTTCAAAACTTCAGTAGTATTTCTTTACAACTAAATCTCACCAAATTGTATTAATATATTTGCCAATATCTCAGAAACTGTTGGTTTTATAAAAATATATTTCAATTAAAGCTTTTTTTATTTTTAATAGTACTACAATTTAGTAATAATAAGATATTTAATATCTCAAATAGTTACGGAAATACGGAAATTTCCACTTCTGTAAAGTACCTTAAAAGTAATTTTCATGGGAAAATGAAAATAGCCAGCTTATTTATATAATCTTAATCAACTCCTAGATACGAATTTTAAGCAAATTTGTTATAGCCTATTTTGAGAAAATAGATTTTTTTCTCTTTTTGCTCTTTATTAAACTACTCTCAATTTTGGTGTTAAAAAGACACATAGACAGACGGCATTGCAAAGACCACTTTTTAGGGTTCATAAGACGTCGAAATCCATCAACATTACAGGTTATATTTTTTTTACGATCTCAATACTTTACTTTGTGTTGGAAAAGTAAAAAAGTAAATAAACATATTTGCCTATAGCTTGAAAGTTATTGGTTTTTTAAAAATATATTTTGAATAAAATATTTGTAGTATTAATATATTTACATATTTTTGATGATAAATAATTTCATATCTCAATTAGTTTAGGAGATATGATAAAAAAAATTAGTGTCAATGCTTCAGACCAGAGCTTTTAAAGGAATTGTGCTGAAATATTGAGAGTAGCCATTTTGTTTAGAATACTTATAAATAATTTGAAATGAAATTTAATCAAAATCGCTAGAACCTAATTTGAGAAACTCAACTTTTTCTTTGTTTACCCTTCAGTAGACTACCTTTAATTTTAGGGTTAGATATCCAATTCCAAAATATCTTTGGGGCAACCCCATGAAAACCCAAAATACCAAGTTTTAGCCCAATCAGTAAAATAGTTTAGTCTCTAGTCGGAGGTACAGGCAGACAGATGGAAATTCAAAAACCACCTTTTCGGATTCGGGGTTTCACAAAACGTCGAGATTCATTAACATCTTAGTTCGATTTTTTGACGATCACAACACTTTATTTACCTGTAAGATAGCGAGAAAGTAAAAAGTGTATTTAACTAAATAATAATTTCATCCAACTTTCCAACAATCCACTCCAACACATAAACTCGAGATTAAAATCACACAAACCAAATGAACAAGTGAATTTAAAAAGTAAAAGCTAGCTTAATCTACTGCCAACAAGGACGTGGGAATAGGAATAGAACTAGTTGAGTAAAATAATTAGAACCGGAGTAAAATAGGCTAAGTTTATCTAGCTTAATAATTTAATATTTTATTAAATGCCACTTATATTTAGGATTATTTGGCTTAAAATTATGTCTAGTAAAATAATTGACCTAATGAACTGCATCAACTGTCATTTATATTCATTATTACTTTCCATTAAGTCTTAATCACTCCAACTTTTTTTTTAATTGACTTAAATAGCTATAGCCGTTAATAGATCTTTATTCACGTATTCAATTGTCACTTTTAGTTTAGATATTATCAAGACCCATAAAAACCAGCCTTGTAGTCATAGCTCCTGTCTGCTAACATAGAAATCCAGGTTTCAAATCTTGGTTGGTATAAGGTATTTTTTTTTTAAGAGGAACAATTCCTTTGGTTACCAGTGTTCGGTTGGTTAATTAGTCTTAATTTAGGTTAAAATCTTCATTGGCTCCACCCCACCATGTTCACTATCATTATTCTCTCACCTCATCGGGACAAGTAAAGAACCCCCAAGAAAAAGATTGTAGTATTGTACATGATGGCGTCCCTGGGTAACGGTACATTAGCACTGACTAATCTTCCCACAAAGTTAGCTACAAATTAGTATAGCCCAAACACGCCATTATTATTAATACCTATAAGATAACACTTAGGACATAGTAAAAATGTTATATGTTTACCGCAAAACTATAACTTTGTACCTTATAAAAGGGCCTTCAAATGTACATTCGTAAGAATTAAACCAAATTTTGCCTTCAGAGCTGATGTGAATGAGTAATAGTTTACAATACTTTTATATACTTTACTCATTTATCTAGTCTATGGCATTTTATGCCAAAAAGTCTGGAGAATATTAAAATAAAGAATAAGATTAGTAGATGTTCCTTCTAATAAAAGTTTAAATAGTTTCTGATGTTGAATTATGACGATAGATTTATAGTACAATATAAATTTGTCAGACCTCACCAGGAATAAGAATAATGTCCATAATTAATCTTTATAAACTATTGGTAGAAGATCAGTTCTACTTTCCAGTCAAAAGATTATATTCCACTGGATAAATAACACAGGTTGAGTAATAAGCTTATAGTTCACTTTATATATATATATTTTTTAAATTCACTTTACCATAAAAGGTAAATCTTTCTCAATATGTGTTAAAAGGAAGAACAAATATTTCACCCTAAAAGTTTTGGGACGCCAAAAATAAGACACTAGTCTTATTCATACAATGTTCAAAGTATCCTCTTCTAGTACAAAATTATTAAAAAAAAAATTGTTTTTTTCTCCAAGTCAAAGGAGAATATTAATATCATAGCAAAGGTAAAAGGGTTGGCCATGAACAAAGAATAAATAAATTAATATAAAAGGAAAAAGATATAGAAATAAATATGAATAACATTGAATAACATTGAAGAAAGAGTTAAAATCTTCACTTCCCTCTGTCAAATAAACTCATACTAGTTTAAAAATAAACAAATCTTCTTTACCTAAGAACCTCTCCACAGGCTTCCTCTTTGTTTGTGGGACCAGCTCCGTCAAGATGAACATTCTCTGTGTAGAGTCACCCTGTCCAATCAAATATTTCACTTATTTTATTTTTCATTCTTGAGGGACCCGCGTTTCACTTGTCATAATCTCACAACGCCTTGAGAAGATACTTCCGACCACGAAAATGAACAAGATCTCAACAAACGACTTCAAAGGATAATTTTGTTTGATAATATCTCAAAATTCGTTATTATTATTATTATTATCATTATTATTATGAATAGTGCTGGACTATATTAGTTCCAGATTTGTGTATATATGAAAGGAAATATGAAAGGAAATAAAATGTATTTGACATGCACGACCAAATATGTCGTGAACGATCTTTGAAACACAGTTGAACTCACAAAAAAAATAGTCCATATTTTTACAAATTAGAAAACTAAAGGAAAAAGTATAATATAGTGGCAAATAACACCAGACCAATAAATGACCAATCAAGGTTATTTTGGTCAATCTAAAGAATCATGTATGTATTTTCAACTTTATAAGACCCAAAGATACACTTTTAAATATGATATAGCTTTATTACACTATCGAATGAGAATTAACAGCACGACCGAACGGTCGCCGATACCTACCTTCGACCATCCGGCCACCTAAGGGACGGGATTACTGCTTTGGGCTAAAGCGTTTTTACTTTAACTAGTTATAGTTTTTAGCCAATCCCGTTGCCACAGACGAGGTATACACCAGACACTGAGCCTCACGGGAGTTTCGCTGCTCTCCTTGAGCAAGGTTGAGTCCTTGGACACCGGAAGCTCTAGTTGCAGTTCTCAATGATAACAGTACTTCCAAATAAAACAACTCACTTTCATATGGTTCGTTTTATAGTGGTGGTGGTACTCCAAGCCCGGTATTTCAGGTATCATCAACTCCCATACCAACTCCCTCCCCCATTAACTATGTTTAATTTACAAACCTTTGTGCGTATAACCTGAACAGTTAGTAAGACGAGGTGCTAAAAAAAGTCTTTTCAGACAAGAAGCTTGTCGACGGTATTTGAAAATCTTTTACAACTACATAGTTGCGAAAATTAACTTGAACAAAATAGGAGCCATTTTATTCTAAGTTTTCTTGGTAATATGCAGTCTGAGTAAGCTCATTTGGGGGATTGTTTATGTGAAAAAAGGTGGGGCCACTGCATGAACCTAGCTTTAAGAAAGCCTGTTAATTTACGCTAGAAGGAAATTTTTGTCTGTTCTCTAGTGAAACCATATTTATGGTCAACTGTTTTTAAAAAAAATGCCTGCTTGATAGCGATTTTGTCAATTGGGAATGCACCTAGTGATCCCCGTGTTAAGGGACTCAATCACTCACAATGAGCGCAGCCATTTTGAACTGGAGGTTGTGAGTGGCTTAGTTGCTAGAGCAGTATATCCTAAGTTTAATGGAGCATGATTAGATTAGAGGTGGTGTTGACAAAGGTACAGTCCAATTTGTATACAAGTGGCCTTTTATATTTTTTATATTTCATAATTGATAACATCTTACTTTATTGTTAGTGTTATTTTATACTTTTAAATTGACCTCTTCAGATCACATATCTTGAAGTATGAACACAAGAAAGTTAATATACTAACATGTTTTGGTGTCTAATAAGTTTATTTATATAATAACTGTTCTCTACCTGTTTGTGTACGAGTCCAGCACGTGATTACATTGATCCTAGGGGTCTAGGACATTCATTAATGATTCCATCGGAAATTTTCTATCTGTTTGAGGCTGGTGAGAGTGGGAATATAATATACCGAAGTTGTTTTGTTTGTAGGTCTACTATTTTTACGATTGTGAATTCTAGAGGTATTTTTAATGTTTATAACAAGCAAACATTTTAATATAAAACAAGTAACTAGCATGCATTAAAAAAATTCAATTCCTTGAACTATACTAGTTAGTATTCCATATGTTTTGAGTTTTTATTAAAACTGTTTATGGTTTATCGAGAAGCAAGTACCACTCTTTTCCCCACTTCTCGCCGCTTCTGATAGCACCAATGTCATATTTAACATGTTTGTCTCCACTACACCTCGGGTTATACGCATAATGGGACAAATGTTATTGTTTTAGGGGCGTGGAACGTTGAAAAGGTGTATCTGTATTTGAGTGGGAATCCATTAAGAAGAAACAACCTCAGTCCATCCAACTGAGACTAGAATCTTGAGCTCTCTGTTATCAGTAGTCCAGTCGATTATCTGAGTGATGCCTTAGACCAGTGTTTCTCAATTACTTCCTAGTGTGGGCAGCAGTTATATTCTGTTTCCATGGACTGAGACAGAGGGTGTGCAAACTTAGTTTGAAAAATTTACATAATGTTATCGAAATGAAATCTTAGTATTGTACCTCATAATATTATGAACAATATTTTTATTTTAGGGTTCATAAAATGTAAATAATTATAAAACAAACTTTATTCTAGTTACCAAGAAACCTATGAGAAAAATGAGGGCGATTTCCTTCAACAATTTGTTTAAAATATGTAGTATAGAATGTGGGCTAATCTTATGGCGTTTTCAACATGAAAATCTGGTAATTCTTCCTGTTACAATTTTTTATATTCTCATGTCAGAGAAGCTTGATTCACATTCATGTAGGTAAACCCAAATGTAGTTAAAATTAGCATGGAAAGTTTCTTACAATTTGGATAACTAGTCATAAACTTAGCCCAAAAATTACTCATCGACTTAACCACAAAGTTATAATAATAATAATATTTAGCACCCCTTCTTACTACCCGTTCGGGTTATACGCTAGCCATAAAGTTACTTTTCAGTTCGTCTGAACTTTGAACATATATTAATTAAAACTGTAGGGTGACCTGGCGGTCTAGGGGTAAGGTGTCAGACTTCTGTGCTGGGGGTCCGGGGTTCAATCCTTGGTCCCGGCACAGATTTATCTGATTACCAAACCCTTCCTTCACCTCTGACAAGACATCTTGTGAATGTGGGGAATGCCAGGCCTCCACCGTGGTTCGGATTCCACGTTAAACTGTAGGTCCTCCATTTCATCTCACAATCACACTACCATTACACATTAGCGTAAATGCGTATAACCCGAACAGGTAGTAAGACGCGGTGCTAATAATAATAATAATAATAATAATAATAATTTATTTAAAATATAGAGTATACGATATGCGCTAATATTATGGCATTTTCAACATTAAAATCTGTTAATATTTCCTGTAACAATTTTTTATCTTGCTAATGTCAGATAAGCTTGATTTACTTTAATATAGGTAAACCCAAACGTAGTTAAATTCGAATGGCAAGTTTCTTACAATTTGGATAACTAGTCATAAATTTAACCCAAAAATTACACATCGACTTACCCGTAAAGTTACTTTTCAGTTCGTCTGAACTTTGAACATAGATTAATTCAAACTGTAAGTCTCTTTGGTCCATATTAGGTACATGACCTTCACCCTCCCATCACGCCTATCACAGGGCTGTCAGACGTGCGGTGTAAAATAGTGTTGTTGGGTTAATTATACACTATGTATATTTACAGATTAATTATCTACCACGGGCCGGACTGACGTAATTCGCGGGCCACATCTGGCCCGTGGGCCTCCTATTGAGAACCACTGCCTTAGACAAATAATGCACAATACTTGCTGAGTTAAAACTAAATATATTAATATATTATAATAGATGGAAATTAACATAATGGTACTGATGTATGTATATACTGGGATTATATTTAATGATTATATATTATTTTACGTAATAGGCCCTGTGGTGTAATGGTTAGAACCCCTGGCTGATGACCTAGAGCTCCCATGTTTTATTCCTGGCTGGCGCTGGGGGATATTCTTTGAAAGGGGAATTTATGCCCATAGTCACCGAGTTTCAGTTAATTATAACTCATAAAACTGTATAATTTGGTGGTATCTCCACTTATTTTGGTTTTTCTGAAGTGTTATTTACCACTTTACTCAAACCCGCTTTAAATGACATTTTTATTCCAAGTACACAGATTATATTTTACCTTCATAAACACCTAACACAGACAATCAGAACACCTTCATAAACACCTAACACAGTCAATCAGAACACTTTCATAAACACCTAACACGGAAAGGATGTACAATTAGTACGGTACGTGGTACTGGATAATCTTCCCAAAAACAAATCTTCAAAGGGATGTAGCTCAGATACACCCTTTAATTTAATTGTTTTTCGTACCTCACTTTACTACTAATTAAGGATATCCACTTATTTACACTCGTAAGTAAGAAATTACGTATGGTGAAATTTATAGAAAGTATACCTAATTGTTGATGGAGGGTGAATAGGAAGTAATTTATTATAAACCACCAGAATATGAACCTTCGTCTGTATATCTTTGGTAGTCAGTTCTATCACTAGACTGATGCCTTAAACCAGTTGTCAGACCATTTTGAAAATAGAAATTACATACACATAATAAGGGGCTGTCCTTAAAATTACATCAGGCTATTTTTGGGGGGTGGGGATTTATGTATTTTCTTACGTTTTCTTATGATAAAGGAAGGAGGGGTTGGGAGTAAGAATCCCTCTTACGTAAGGCTTTTTTTAATCAATGTTTATGGTGAGACAAAATCTCAAAAAAGTAAAAATGTAGTAAATTATTAGTTGTTACGACCATTGAAGTATTTTAAAATTTCATATAAATCTCTTTATTGCTAATTCTTATGTCTAAAAATAATCAAAATGTTAAACCCGCTTCGGTGGCCACGTGGTCTAACGCGCTAATTTTGTGTTAGACTAGATTGCTGAAGACGGGGAGATCGGGGTTCAATCCCGGTCAGGTGCACTGAGGAAGGTTTTTCCTAAATGATTTTCCACTCTCCTTCCAGGAAAACGTGGATGCACTTACTCTATATTAAACCTTATCGCTTAGTGTAACTAGTACATAGGCGTATAACCTGAACGGGCAGCAAGACCTGGTGCTAAGAAATTATTAAAATTCCTTACTTGAAGGAATAGGGGTGTCAAAAATACTGAAAAAGGCCTTACGTAACTTAAGTACAGCCCCTAATTGTTTGGGCCACACGTAATCATGTACAGGCCCACATGTGGCGAAGGGTCAACAAGATGGCATGCATGTTTTATACCACGCGGCCACCTTAATGAGGGTCTCTATTTAAATTACAAATCGTTGTTGAATATAATCCCGTGTTTAAAAAGTTCCCTTTTGAGAACATCTCTTTAAAATAAAATAATAACTTAACTTCATAAAATCCAGAATTCTCAGTTAAACGTAAGGTAACAGACTTATTTGCAAGTCACGTCAGAAAAAGAAGCGAGGAGGAAATGTTCCGGAGTTCTCTTGCACGTCGTCTCACTCATTACGCTTGATGAATGACCTTGAACAAAAAAAAAACACATCAAGTGCAGAACCCACTCCCTTCAAAAACACAAACCGTGACTTTTTTTTTTTTTAAAGAAGTAATTTTTATTCTTTGTCCCCACACGCTTCTCAGTGATGCTTGCGAACGCAGAGCGTTGAGCTCATCCGTCAAAAGAGTAGCCCTCTACGTCATCCGTCATTGTCATTTGGGAGGAGAAGTTGAGTTAATTATTAGGGTAAGGCATAAAACAAAGATTCTCAAGTATTTATTTGGAGAAATGGGTATTTCTTGAAGAAGAGCAATGAGTAATATTTACTCCGACATTCTATCTCGGTTGTTAGCCCATCTCTCTATTGAGCTTAGCGTCACAGGTTCAATCCTCAACATGGCCGAAATAAGGTAAATTAGTGTATAATAGGGGTTTTCCTTTCATAGTGTTAAATTAACATCTATTGAACTAGATGCTCTGCATGTTATATTAAGTCATGTGCAGATACTATTATTCATTTTAGATAGTAATTTGAACGTTTAGAATTCTTTGCTCTGCCGATTAACGGAGAAATTAGATGAAATTGGATACCCGATTCCTCTAGAACCAGAAAACATACTAAATGCAGTTTTCTGCATAGTTAATTTCACAACCATAAAATAGATGTAGTATTAAAAGTTTTTTTAATAAAAAACATACTATTCTTGTTTGCTGTACTTTTTTAAAAATAATAAAGTAGAATGATCTCACTGGTCTCAACTCCACTATTTTCTAAAATAAATTATTTTTATTATTATTATTATTATTATTATTATTATTATTATTATTAGCACCGCGTCTTACTACCCGTTCGGGCTATACGCATCTAAAATAAAATATATAAAACTGCACAATGACTCTACCTCTTGTTTGAGCTGTAATACTTACCTAAATTAGGTGTTATCCATGAAGTGAGAACTGTATTACCTATAAAAGCTGTTTTTTATTCGTTGGGGCTAGACGTTCTCTTAAATAATTCAAATAAAATTTAAAATGATCATTGTTTTGTCACTCTTTAAATTCTGTCCTACTTCTCTTTTTAGACAGTGGAGTCCCGGGACTCTAACCCCAATTTCTTCTTCATTAGCAGTTCAGTCTAGTTTGAGAGTGACGCCTAAGATAATGGGACCACCGATGTGGGTGAAATAAGTGCATCCTTGTGAGACTTGGATTCCAACATCACTAATATAACTAGTCCAGTCTAAGGACTTTAACCTCGAATGTATGTGTGTCTATCTTGTGTGTCTTGCTTATTTTATATCTTAGTCAGTCCAAACTATACTGACACTTATCTCTAGTTAGAAAACTTATCTTTTTATCTATACAGGAACAGTATTCCGTAATATGTGAGACCCACTTAAGCGGTGAATGGGAGACACAAAGAAAAAAGTTCGAATAAACATGTGTTTCATTTGTAACATATGGACATGTTAAAAGCATGATTATTAACTAATGATACTTAAACAATGTTTTATTTGCTAAAAATGCTTGATCTTTTCACAAATGACTTATTAAAACGTCTGGCTAGAATTATCTACCACCTTAATCCGTTGCCTTAGAATACCATGTCACAGCCAAGGAGAATAATCCCATAATCATGACGCAATTCAACCTTGAATTTATCAGTTATGAACACTGCAAAATTGAGTGCCACCAACACATATAAACGTGGTCAAATAGTTAAGGGAATTGTATGAAAATTATTTCATGCCTGAAAAATGTTTGGTGCCCTAGCAGCTGAAGATGGTGTGTGGTTAAGAGCAAATCTTTTTAAACAACTGAACCATAACATTCAAGCAGGTTAAAGCAATAATTAAGCTTATTATATGACAATTTAGTTGAAAATAATAATTTCGTTTGGCCTCTTAATGATACTCCGCCTAAAACCTAAACTTTTTAAATCACAAAAGGCATATTTATCATACTGTGTTGTACACTTGTTGATACTACAGTTAAGGTGTGGCAGAAAGGAGCGCGAGTAATTTTACAGTTTTTATAGCATTACATTTTTTGACCAAAATAAATCAAATATTTCTCCAGTAGCAACACAGAGTTTAGTTTTCTTCACATGATAATATCAACAGATCTTGATTATCTGTCAAAGGTGTCCTGGAATTTTGTCAAAACTTTTTAAAGAAAGAGAAAAAGTTTGACAAAATTCCAGGCCACCCTCGACAGATACTCAAGATCTGATATTAGCATGTGCAGAAAAACTAAACTCTGTGTTGCTACTGGAGAAATATTTGATTTATTTTGGCAAAAAATAATAATAATAACGCTATAAAAATGGTAAAAATACTTTCGCTCCCTTCGACCACGCCTTAATTGTAATTCAAATAAATTGATATTTTATCTACTTACCAGTGTTGGGGTTATTCTATGTTGAATGTTGACCTAAGAAAAAACTGGGCTGCTTGGAACCAACCGAATTTGGGTTTATGGACATCTGTGGTTCCAGCACAAGATTTTATGGATTTTGTAATCTTTAGTTTTTGATTATATACAGCTTGTATAATATGTTTTAACTTGTCTCTCACCATATCAAGCGTGATTTCAAGAAAGCAGCCTTTCAACTCCTCCACAAATGTCTTGGACTCAGAGTCCCTTAACTTTCTTTCCCTTTGGTCTGTGGAATTAATGTCTCATGCAATATGATAGTTTTCATATAACTCATAAAACTGTATAATTTGGTGGTATCTCCACTTATTTTGGTTTTTCTGAAGTTTTATTTACCACTTTATTCGAACCCGCTTTAAATGACATTTTTATTCCAAGTACACAGATTATATTTTACCTTCATAAACACCTAACACAGACAATCAGAATATCTTCATAAACACCTAACACAGACAATCAGAATACCTTCATAAACACCTAACACAGACAATCAGAACACCTTCATAAACACCTAACACAGACAATCAGAACACCTTCATAAACACCTAACACAGACAATCAAAATACCTTCATAAACACCTAACACAGACAATCAGAACACCTTCATAAACACCTAACATATACAATCAGTACATTACTAAATTGGAGCCAGTAAACTTGAGGATGGTTTTGAATAGTCAAGTTTGTTCAAGTAGCCTTCAAGTGGCTTCAAGTTCAAACCTGCTCCAATTAAAGTCTAGCATGTTTGACTACCAAATGCACTTTAAGAAGCCAGAAATTTGAATTCATGTAGCACTTAGACTCACTTGAACGCACGTGAAGAGGGGTTTACATTAGTTAATTGCATTCAAATTTCTTGTTTCGAGAAACTTTAAACACCAATTTGACCCATGTAACCCCCCTCCCCCTATAGACGGGCTACAACTGATATATTGTGTCCACCTGAACAAGACTAGCCTGCTTCAGTGATCGGATGGTCTAAGGCGTCAGTATCGTGTTAGACTGTTATGCTGAAAATGGGGGTATCAGGATTCAAATCCCGGTTGGATGTACTAAGAAATGGTATTTCCTAAATGCTTTCCCACTTTCTTTTCACGAAAAGTCAGGTAAATCACCTATCAAATGTTTCCTTCCTCGTCCTTGCCCTGATTAGGTAATAAGATGGGAAGATAAAAAATATTGAAACAAGACGAGTGGATCCACTACATATACATTATTATAGTCATTAATGCCAGGTCTCCACCGTGGTTCGGATTCCACGTTAAACTGTAGGTCCTTAATTTCATCTCACAATCACCCTACCATTACACATTAGCGTAAGTGCGTGTAAGCTGAACGGGTAGTAAGACGCGGTGCTAATAATAATAATAATAATAATAATAATAATATAGTCATTAAATGGGGCAAGGAATGTTTTTCAAGGCCTATTAGGGTGTATATACTACTGTCAAAGTAGCACTGTTTCAACCTGACACACCCGGCGAATTGGAAATTTTCCTCCCCACCCATTTAACCCTCCCCCTTCTTCTCCCCACTCCCTTCTCCCCGCGAAATCACCAAACCGTGATTAAGCTTTAACTCAAATGAAATGTAACGGTCATCGCTTTAAAGTGGCTCGCCCCCCACTTGACGGCCATTTTCTGCGCCGTATTAACGATACCTAATTTGATCCCTTCTACTCC
>CABFOV010001550.1:18044-71457 GCA_902141375.1 Timema poppense
CCCCCCCCTCTCCATCCCCGCAAGCACCACTTCCAACCCTCACCGGTATCTCTTTTCCAGTAGTATTGACGTAGTATTGAACTTAACTAGCGTTCACATGCGGACGAGTTAATTGAATATCCCTGTTACCCGGAAAGCTATTACTCATCGCAAGAGAAGTTGTGAAAACCAATATGTGGTCATTGCCACCTTAAAGTAAATCTCTATAGATGTATTACATTTGATATTTTGAACGTTTGGAAATGTTGAGGGATTTATTAGTTTTTATGATGGTATTTAAATCTTTGTTATCTATTTGATTGGATTAGTTTGTAAAGTTGTTTAAAAGAAAAGAACGAGCCTTGGGTTAAAATATGGAGTTAACATTTTTATATTTTTTTTACTCTCTATTGTCTCCTTGGAGGTAAGTTATTGAGAGCGTAAAAATAATCAAATTTTAGATTTTTATAAATGTCAACGTTTCATAACCCCATCAAAACAAAAAAGTAGTTTTCGAAATGCCGTTTGTCTGTATCTTGAAATAAACTGAAAACATTTTACCAATTGAACTATATTTAGGGTTTTCATAAGGTCCCCCCGAGGTTATTTTAGTTAGAAAACCAACCCTAAAATTAAGGGTAGTTAACTGAAGGGATAAAACATAAAAAATAGATTTTTATCGAAATTCAATGAAACAATTTTGATTAAATTTTATATCTAAGAACTTTTAATGATTAAAAACCAGGTGGTGACTCTTTTTTTCTCATGAAATTGACTTTGAGTGTACTTTACATGGAGGAAATTTTCTAATTTTCATCATGCATTCCCAATTATTTGAGACACGATATAGCTTATTATTATAAAGTTATATTTCTGTTAAAAATATATTTTATTTGAATTATATTTTAATAGAACCAATTTATTAACTATAGGCAAATATATATTCTTTATATTATAATTATTAGCACCGTATCTTACTACCCGTTCGGGTTGTGGATACTTACGCTAATGTGTAATGGTAGGATGACTGTGAGATGAAATGAAGGACATACAGCTTAACGTTGGATCCGAACCACGGTGGAGGTCTGGCATTTCACACATTCACAAGTTGTGATTAATACACGTCTTGTCAGAGGTGAGGGAAGGGTTTGGCAATCAGATAAATCTGTGCCGGGACCGAGGATTGAACCCCGGACCCACAGCTCAGAAGTCTGACACCTTACCTCTAGTCAACCATGTCACCGTATATTCAATTTTATTCAAGTCTTTAAAATGAATTCTATTCTTATGGTCTCTGGTGAACAAAGATGTTTCTCTTTTTTCAATATTTTTATTTTGTAACAGTGTTTCTAGTTCCTAATACCATAGAGTAAATAAGTAACAGTGTATATTATTTCATTTATGATCTTTGGTGTAGTGTTTCTACAACAATATAGACATACTAACGAGTCTTTAGTAAGTGTATATTTTATTATAAAAGTGAGAAAAAGACTGTGAGGTGCGCCGTACCATTTATTTCTTACTCTTAACCCCTTACAGAAGGGAAGTCTCGTGACCATAAAAAAATTAACTCGTGATTTTGATGGATGTGGATGTTTTATGACCTCCTGAACTTTAAAAGGAGGGTTTTCATAATCCCATCTCTCTTAATCTTGGTCTAGACCTGAAACAGTTATTTTACTGATGGCTCGTCACGAGTATTTCTGACCAAGATGATACCAAACCTAAATGGGTAGCCATTTAGGAAAACAAAAATACGGAGCACCACACTGACTTTCTCTTTTTCTTAAAATAGATACATTTACTAAACACTCGCAAGATTTGTGAATCAAAATAATAATTATTTTGGCAAAAACACGCCACCAAAAAGCAAAAGTGAAATACTATTAACTGTTATAGAAACATTGAGAAAAAAATTCACCCATGAACTTAGTAATTAGTTTAATTTTCAAAGATCTCTGTAATAAAAATTTTATATTTTCTTATAGCTCGGAAACTATTGGTATTTAAAATAAAAAAAATAAAAAAAGGATAGTATTACATGTTTAATGTGATAAGTTATTTCGTTCATTAAATAGCTGCATTCCGCTTTTATAAAATGCCCTCAAATAATGTCATGGGTAAATGAGAGCTGTCATTTGTTTGTAAAGTGCCCTCAAATAATGTCATGGGTAAATGAGAGCTGTAATTTGTTTGTAAAGTGCCCTCAAATATTCTCATGGGTAAATGAGAGCTGTCATTTGTTTGTAAAGTGCCCTCAAATAATGTCATGGGTAAATGAGAGCCGTCATTTGTTTGTAAAGTGCCCTCAAATAATGTCATGGGTAAATGAGAGCTGTAATTTGTTTGTAAAGTGCCCACAAATATTCTCATGGGTAAATGAGAGCTGTCATTTGTTTGTAATGTAAAACAGTGGCTAGATACAAAATTTAATCTAAATAGTTACATTGGACTTCAATAAACAATATTTAATCTGCCCTATAGTATACTACCCTTTATTTTAGGGATGAATAATTTTTTATAAAATTTCTAGGAGGAACCAGATGAAAACCACTGATACCAATTTGTTAACACGTTCGGTAAAATGTTATCGGTTCTGGGCCAAGATAAAGATAGACGACATCTTGAAAACTACTATTTCTGTTTCAGGGAGTCAGGAAAACGAAATCTCGAGCTCATATTCTACTCAACGATCACAATATTTCTTTATTCGAGAGCTTGAGAGTAAGTAAAAAGCACCCTCATTTCACCCGGATGGGATTCGAACAGTGGTACACCAGTAACCGACAAACTCTGAGTTCTAGTCCGTGCTGTGACCCGGTGTTCTGTCTATCAAAGGGACAAGTTCCACTATCCGTCCTTTGCTCCCATCAGACGCTGCAGAGTAAAAACTGATCTATCAACATCCCATTGAGGGACGCTTTGTTATAGACTTGTCGTTTCCCCGCCCTCCATCTTCACCCATAACATTTTTCCCAACCCGGTGGTTGGTTTGTTGATGGCGTCACGTTATAATGCCCGGCTTCTGAAACACAAGTTGGTGGCTACCCTTTTCGTTTTGGTTTTGTTTGATCTGCAAAGTTGGCCCTCGTCCATGAAGCGGAAAGTCAGGAACCGGACCTGCAGACGAAGAAGACGATGATGACCCTGCTCTTTCCATCTCCACACAGCTGCCCGCGGAGACGCTCTATTAAAAGCGTCGGGTCATCAGTCGTCTATTCATAGAGTATATGCCTCCATGTTCAATGTTTGCTTGTTTATAGAGTTAGCGAGCATTTCATATTCATGACATATTAAAATAACATTGGTCTAGTAAGGAAGGTCTTGATGGATGATACTGTCGGTCTGGGAGACATTGTTTATAAAACACCAGAAATATTCTAGTCACGGGCTTTTAAAGTCTATGTTTGCTTAGCATTATTTTATTAAAGAGGATATTTAAAACAACAACAACGAGAAAGTAAGGAGAAAAGTTGTTTCATTGATATAAAATATGATGTGGTTATTCTTTATTTACTGGAGGTATTTAACGTGCAATTTCTGAACCGACCACTAACACCAATAATTTATGAACTAAAAAACTATATAAATATTTTTTTTTAAATATCTTTGAAAATTGAATTGACTACTACGCTCGTTGAAGAAAAAATTTGGTTTTTATTTTCTTAATGTTTCTGTAACAGTGAATAGTATTTCCCTTTTGCTTTTTGGTGGCGTGTTTCTCCAAAAATTGCATATTATTTTGTTTAATCACACATCTTGCGAGTGTGTAGTAAATGTCTTTATTTTAAGATAAAGAGAAGGTCAGTGTGGTGCACCGTACCTTTTATTTGTTTTACTAAATAGCTACCCACCTAGGCTAGGCATCATATCTGTTATATGAACGCACAAGAATTTCAATGAGCGAGACCAAAGGGATTAGTAATTTGGCCAGGAAAGGTATTTTCACATACCTTCCGTTTTTTTGTACATGCCACAATCTACATGGGACCGACGTCTTCACTTCTCCTCTGAAGGAGGCTGTGCTACAGATTCCAGGACACCCTTGACAGATATTAAAGATATATTGATATCACCATGTGCAGAAAATTAAAATCTCTGTGTTTTTAATGGAGAATTATTTGATTTATTTTGACCAAAAAAAGGGTTTGGTTGAAAAAATCCTGCAAAAACACTGACCATTTCTCTCACCCTAACTATTAACACTGAAAATTTTATTTACTCATCCGATGACCAGAAGATTCTTTTCTTGTCCCCCCCCCTCCTCTTTCAAAACTCATCTCCCTAACCCGTTTAAATGAACAAACCTTTTTCCGACATGAAACTAGTCTACGGTATTTGAAGATTTCTTACAACTAGGAAATATGTAAATATTCCCCTGAACAAAAGTGGACCATTTTGGTTTAGGTTTTCTATGAAGTTCGCCATATTAGTAGGCTCATTTAGGGTGGTTAGTTCGTGGGAAAGGGGGTGAGGCCACTACCTGAACCTAGCTTTGTGAAATACTGTTTATTGACATATAAGGCATATTTTGTCTATTCGTTTGTGTAGGTGAGGAGGGTGGGGCCGTTACAAAAACCTAGCTATGTGAAAGCCGGTTTAGTGATAATACACAATTGTTGTCTGTTCTAAAGTAAAACCATATTTAAAATGAAATGTTTATAAAAATGCCCTCTTGATAAAGATGTTGTCCTATGAGACTGCACGTGTTAAAGGACTTAAATTCCCCCAATAATATCAGCCATTTTAACCTGAAAGCTGTGGGTCTGGTGTATAGATTGTCTCTGGCCTGGTCATAGGACGACTCCAGGATAGCTCAGTGGGAAGGCCATTGGCGTACTAAACTAAAACGCCCGGATTCAATTGACATGTTCAGGTATTATTTTTCAGTTTAAAGAATATTTTAGGAATGTAGTTTTAAATATTCTCAGTTCAATATCTCAAGTTATATAAAGCGATGGCAATGGCTTATGATTAGAAATAAAACATTATAGTGGTTGAAAATTGGAAATATGACTTGAACATTGTGTTGATTCGTTCACTCATTTTGGTGCGGATGGTAACATCCACTCGAGCCATACCCTCCTTCGATCGCTTTAGGTCCTCATTAGGGACCCAAGCACGATTCAGGTTGGCTGATCTGAATAACTAACGATCCTCCTGTGCACACATGTAATGGCATGTGAAGATGTGATCTAGGCTCTGAGGTTTCATTTTAAGAGGCCGTTCCACTGCCGGAATTGTCGGGGTATTAAATAGAATATTAATCTCGGACCATAAATGTAATCGAAATATGGTTTTCAGAATTCATTATTTGACTGTAGAAGAATTGTAATCCTGGAATTAGTTGTTTTTTTAACATTTTGGTGTAACTATATTTCAACTAGTATCTTGTTGCAGAGTTAGCACTCTAAAACTGATTCAAAGCTTTTAACTGTTGTGTACATATTTTGTCTACCATGTCCTTTCTAGTACAGGTTTGGGGTGAAAGTAATGTTAGGGTAAGTGGGAGGGATAGTCATCACCGTATATACGACTTTGGTTCAAGTTCTGGAGCAGATAGGTCACGTCACTATTTCTACACGGGAGAGTTTAAAGGATTTTTAATAGGAAATTGGGGTAAAGTTAGAAGAAATATTTTATTTTACCCTGGTCCATAAGCTTAAAATCTCTAAATTGAACCAAAACCCTAATGGAATATGTACAGTATGATCTGGATAGTTCTAGGTTGGATAATTCGAAAAATTGGATATTCAAACTCACTAATATTCCCCGCGAAATTCTTATTTAAATAAATGGTAAAAAAAAACATACATTTCGAATTTTAGAAGGAAATATTTTGATAATTTTAAGCCTATACAGTATATTGTTAATTTTTTTTTTAGTTCATACCCACTTCAAATCTAACTTAACAATCTCAACTAATCCCAATAATCCCAGGAATGTCAAATACAGTTAAGAGTTATTGACTGATAGTTTAAGAGAAAGAGGTGACCTGGTGGTCTAGGGGTAATGTGTCAGACTTATATGCTGGCGGCCGGGGTTCAATCCTCGGTCCCTCCACAGATTTATCTGATTACCAAACCCCTCCTTCACCTCTGACAAGACATCTTGTGAATGTGGGGAATTCAACCGTGGTTCGGATCCCACGTTAAATTGTAGGTCCTTCATTTCATCTCACAATCACCCTACCATTACACATTAGCGTAAGTGACGTATAACCCGAACGGGTAGTAATACGCGGTGCTAATATTAATAATAATAGTTTAAGAGAAATTAGAGAATTGTGTACTAGCTGCAAGCGGTTTACCTAGAGTAGGGGATATTTTTTATTTTGGCTCTGCTTTAATCGCTTCAGTGTGACAATGCCATCAGGTGACGCCCAGCCCAGAAGGGGTAAGGTTTATGTTGCTTGTCCTAATCTGGCACCTTTGTCTCTGAGTGGCAGTCACTCATTGTCATCTGACAAGTGTAAGTTGCGGTGTTTTTACGATGTCTGATATCGCAAAATATGGAATACAGCCGAAAAATGTATCGACTTAAAAAATTGAATAAAATTATGGAGAGCTGTAAAGGGCAAAATGTAGGTATAAGAAAACGTGTGTGGCGAGTTAATTTGAACACTTTTTTCATTTTGGTATGTTTTAATTATTGTGTACAAACAGTTTAGATACCCATTGGTTAATTAGGATTTAGAATATTTCGAGTTTTTTAGTTATGCCTTGGATATCGAATTAAAAAGGTTCTACTATATGTAAATATAATGTTTTATTTAAAAAAAAGATCAGGGTAAATAGTTTCCCTCGACCCAATTTCAAACTTTTCTAATGTAGAATAAAACACAACAAGACGTCACCTGGTTCAAGCTGTATTACCTGTAAATCTACGCGTTATCCGACAGGTGGGATAAGTTACCTGGAGGAATCCGAGAGAAACTTAGGATGTTTGCAGTTTTTAAAGCAAAACTTTTTTTCTGCCAAAATAAATCAAATAATTTTCCAATAAAAACAAAGAGTTTAATTTTATCTACATGGTGATACCTACAGTTGTTGAATATCTATCAAGGGAGTCCTTAAATTTAATGACAACATTTTCTCTTCATCTAAAAAGTTTATCATCTTATACCATTATGATAATGACTAATATTCAAGGACGGTTGATAACACCATGTGTAGAAAATTAAACACTCAGTTTCTTTTGGAGAAATATTTTATTTAATTTAGAAGAAAATAGTTTTGTTATTAAGATTAACATACTGCTATTAAAATTAGCATTATTAATGTTCAATGTACTAGCTAAATTGCTGTTAAATTATTCACTGTTTAAAGAACAAAGTAATGAGGCTTTGCATCGAAAACTATAAAAAATCTGGTTATTATCGATCTTTATTTTCTCTAGTAGATAAACAGATTCATAATATTATTGTGGTGTATTGTGAAATAAATGATAGCAGAACAGAAATGACACATACGTTCTTACATAATTTCACAACAGCAAACGTGTCAACTTGTCCCTCACTTTGTAGGTGAATGCGAAATATAAATCGGTGGGTTAATATTGTTTCATTATACACAATTGGTTATTTTCCCAGTGCAGATGTCGAGCAGAGCCGTAAATGTTGAAACGAATTCAATTCGATCTGAACAGGCAACGTAAATCTCGCTGATATCCTGTGATTGGTTTGTCACGTGATCACGTTAGTTTGACGAACATTCGAATCCACAGCAAGGGCGTTCTTTATTCGGTGAACTTATTTAGAAACATTTCATTTGATTTAAGGTGACCTGGTGGTTTAGGGGTAAGGTGTCAGACTTCTGTGCTGGCGGCCGGGGTTCAATCCTCGGTCCTGGCACAGATTTATCTGATTACCAAACCCTTCCTTCACCTCTGACAAGACATCTTGTTAATTTGAGGAATGCCAGGTCTCCACCATGGTTCGGATTCCACGTTAAACTGTAGGTCCTTCATTTCATCTCACAATCACCCTACCATTACACATTAGCGTAAGTGCGTATAACCCCAACGGGTAGTAAGACGCGGTGCTAATAATAAAAATAATTTGATTTAAAAATGATCTGAAGTATCTTTCATAAATGGACATAAGTTATTATCAGCACATTTTAATGTTATTTATTAACATTCTTTGAAACTTAACATCCCAGTATTTTATATAATAATATATTACCAAGTTCTAATCGTTTATTATTAAACACAATTCTCGGTATATTCATTAAATTGAGCTCTTTTGTTTGTTTTTCTCTAAATGGAAAGAGTTTTAATTTTGAAACATTTTGGCCTGGAGATTGTTGAATATTTACGTTTTGTGTGCCTCCAAACCAATATAAGTAAATTTTACCATTTTGTCCATCCGTGACCATAGAACTGAAAAGGTTTGATACATTTTTTTCAAACATGATATTTATATATTATATTATATTCCTCAGATTTTTTTAAATTTTATTTTGACCCTATCTCTTAAACTAAAATAAGTAAGAGATAATTTTTTATTTCCAATTTTTCAAAAATGGCTTTAACGACTTTTCTTAAAATGTATGTATATCTATAGAGTAGTTGACCTCTAGATGATAATCTAGTCTATACTTTGTGTTTGGGTAAAAAACTCATTTAAAGATAGTACCTATATTGAGGAATTAATTTGAAATTTCAAAGTATTTTGACCATAATACAAACGATTTAGTTTAAAACGTAACCCGCCTCAGTGGCTTAGTTATCTGACTCGCTAGTTTCGTGTTAAGCTAGACTTCCGAGGACGGGAAGATCGAGGTTCAAATCTAGCTAAAGACCACTGGGGGTGGTTTTTCCTAAATAGTTTTCCACTCTCATTCCAGGCTAATGTGGGTCACTTCCTTAATATTCTAACCTCCCAATTCCTAACGCAGTAGAATAGGTAGTACTTAAGGGCATAACCCAAACGGGTAGTAAGACGTGGTGGTACGTATTATTATTATTATTTAAAATTTATATCAAGGGAATTTTTGACATGGAAACTAAACTATAGAAGCCCTACTTGTTTTTCGAGAAAATATTTCGACTAAGATAAGTTTTTTAATTAATTAATTTTGATTAAATATTTTAAAAATGGCTCTAGCGATTAAGTTCATTTTTTTATTAATTACATAAATTTATATAATCGTATTTCTTTAAAATATAATTATATCAATTAATTATGATTGATTTACAACATTTAAAAAATATGTTGACATTAGCTACAACAATTTTGTTTGAAGTGGGTATCTGGGGTCTATTTAAGACAATAAATAATTTATATTTATTTTTTTATAAAATATATGAATTTAAAAGTAATTTGGTTATATGTTTTATAAAATTTGAACTTTTTAGAAAATGGCTCAAAATATTTAGCTTAAAATTATTATCTAGGAATTATTTTCATGATAAATATAAATATTATTTTATGTTTACAAATCAAAATTAAAATAATTTAAGGCAGTTTAAAATAACTAAATTTTAAACAATTTTGTTTAATATATGCACATAGCCCCAAAAATATATTGTTTTCTGGGAGAAGCTTACTTAAGGTGGCAAAGTATGGAGCGCCAGGAAAGATAAGTGTTTTGGCAGTTTTTACAGCTAAATTTGTTTTGAAAATAAAATCAAGCTTTGCTTCAGTAAAAACTTAAAGAATATAATTCTATTCAAATGATCATGTCAACAATTGTTGAATATCTGTCTTGAGTATAACGGTTTAAGACCAGAAACTTTTTTAATGAAAAGAAAAAGATTGTAATTAAATTTCAGGACATCCTTGAAAGATATCCAACAAGGATGAGGTCATCCTGTGAAGGACACTAAACCCTATATATCATCTAGAGAAATATTTAATGTATTATGATCAAAATAGTTCTGATAAAAGAATTGCAAAAACACTGGCTTTAACTAACTTTTCCTGCATCCCCAACTAGTTTAATGAAAACCTACTCGTATTTTTGATAATTTTGTTCCAAGTTTTAATACACTGAATGTGATAGTTTTTGCAATTGTGTCGTACCCATTATTGTATAACATTTTCCTCTTAGACGCTATCATTCTAAACACTTCCACGCATTCAATTCACCTTACCTTGTTGTAGGCCTATATCAAGAAATATTGAAAGAGACTTGTTGGTGTTTAAACAACCCATTAAGGCAATCACCTTCTGCAAGTTTGAAACTCATGACAGACGCTCAGATGTCTCACAATATTTAAATAGGTGTTTGTTATTACAAAATATTGTTTACACCAAAATGAAAGTTGTAAGCTACCAACAGATCTCATAGCCTTACATTTTGAGTTGAATACATTTTAAAATAAACCTAAATGTAAATGAGGAAAATTTTCTTGTTTCAAACACATTTTATGCAAATTGTCGTAGCTCTACGAATAAGGTGAAAGGAAAAGCAAACGCGAGATATTCTTCCTTAAACAACTACAATCATTTCTTGTTACTGTCACAACATGAACTTTAAGGTTACGTCAGAATTATGTTTGTGGTTTGAAAGTCTATGGGCTGCCTCCCCTAATAAAATAGTGCAGTGAAACGCTCCAGTGCCGTCATGATCTAAGGCATGGGCCTCCAATCAAAATGAGTGAAGGTTCACATCAAGACGTTGAAAATTCTAGGTGAGCTGGATCAAAAAATAGATATACTCTAATTTGGTTTACATCCATTACGGTTTCCAGCCTGTGGTGCGTTATTTCATCCACTGCTGTCTCGCTAGGTCTGCTTCATATGCCTTATAGTTTAACTTAAGACTAGGACAGACACAACATCCAGTCCCCAGCCTTTAATTCATCACCGTTAAAGGTTAAACCCACACTTCAACAATGATACATTTATCGGTTATGCCGAGAATCGAACTTGGTATTGACAGACACGTTACCGACTGAGCTATGATATTGAATATACATACATTACTCTTAGGTCTCAATAATACTTTTAAGACTAAAGCTCTGTCCAGCACAACCAACATGAAAACACATAGCACCGTCATGAACCCAGTGGTGCGGTATGGTTCAGAAAGCTGTACTCTTACCGGGAACGAAGAAATAAAATGTGGGTCTATGGAAGGAAGAGAAATAAGATATATCTGAGGTCCCGGCACACATTTATCTGATTATCAAACCCTTCATTCACCTCTAATAAGATGTGCATTAATCACAACTTTTGAATGTGTGGAATGCCAGGCCTCCACCGTGGTTCAGATTCCACGTTAAACTGTAGGTCCTACATTTCATCTCACATTCACCCTACCATTACACGTTAGTGTAAGTATGTATAGCCTGAATGGGTGGTACGAAAACGTGATGATGATGATGATGATGATAATAATAGTAATAAAGATCGAGGAACAATATTGGAAATAGGCATTTTGAGAATTCTAAATAGAGCAGAGATTTATGAACTGATGAAGAAACCAACAAAATCCAAAAGTAAGAAAGAAAGATACTAGTTTTTGTCAGGAAATCTAGCGCTCATGCCAGAAGGCAGAATTCCTAAGTGTTCTTTCAGTAGGCATTCACAATCACGGGACTACTACAACACTCGTAAACTTATACATGTTGATTGGAAGGAACAAAGTATAGTAATAATTTGCAAGTTTAACAAATCAGTGTAGTTATATTCTAACATTTCAAAATGAAGCACATAGAACTCCAGGTAGAAATTATTCAAACCATCCATTGTTTAAACATGCGAAAATAAACGGTTACTATAACTAGATACACCATATAATCCACACATGTAGGTCATAGGTGTAAATAAGAAATCTTGTAACTCGTTAAAGCAGAACAATTACGAATTCATCAAATAGGATGAAAGGCAGCAACTCTTAAGACAATATAAATTAGTGGTGGTAACTAAATCTAATTACAAATTTATCATAGATAATTCTACTCCAGTCGCTGACTGTGAGGCGTCCAACTAAAACACATAATTTCAAACATAAAGAACTAAGCCACATACATTTAGTCCCAGTTTAAGGAGCTGCAATAGAGGTAATTAACATAAGCTAGCTTGAGTTAACTACCCCCTCCCGCCCCAAATCCAAAACCTTCCTCAGCCCCTCTTCTCAACAGACACTTTATGAAACGCGGACAATTGATTACGATCTTGTGTATATCATGATTAGTTTTAATTTTGCACCACTTTTGGATATTTATACTAAGTTGTTAGTGATAAGAAAAAAATTTATGAAGAAGTGCTTACGCAATTTTTAGCTGTAGAGGTAGAAACACATTAATAAATACAGCTCAGTTATTCCGTCTAAGATTTAAACCCTGACCACATCCTTGACTTTCCGGATTGTTTACTATTCAAAATAAATGTTTCTTATAAATATCAAATCCTTTTTTTTATCACCGCATCTTACTAACTGTTAAGGTTTTTTCTCAATTACTCTAATGGGGTAGAGATGAGGAATAAAGTATTTTAGAGATAATATACCAGCATTTGCGTGTGAGGACATTGGAAAAATATTTGGGACTTGAACTAACCATTCTCAATAGATTTGACCAGTATTTTAACCCCTATCCCTCCATCTTCAGCAGGCCATTCTAACACGAGAGTGACACCTTAGACCATTAATCCACTAAAATGCGTTATATTAAATCTTAATAAAACATATTCTAGATAACAAGTATTTTTGTAGCCCTGTGTCTCCCAGCCCGTTTCGATTATACGTTTGTATACTAATTACTTTATTTTGTTTGTTATGAGAACGGTTTAAATTACAAGAAGTAAAACTAGGCCTATTTGCCTGTATACCTGATACACATCCCAGAATTGTACCACTATAAAGCCACATGGCTGACTCACTCACTGACATTAACGTTTACCCACTTTCAGATGAGATAGAAACTTAAAATTTAGCAAACTTATAGACTGATAGCATGTAACTGACGGGGAAATTACAAAAAGTTAAAAAATTTAATATTTAACCCCGGTAAAAATTTCAAAATTTTGGAGCAACTTTAAAGTAGGTGCGGACCTTTCTTTGTATGTCTCTTGTGGCTAAACGGTAAGACCTATCAAAAAACGGCTCTGGAATTATATTAGTTTACATCCACTTGCAAAGAAAACTCACCCGGGGGTTTGGTGGCGGAGCACAAAGCGAGTTTTATATAATATTATATTACCAGGTAAAATAATTTATTATTAAACATGATTCTCGGCATTTTTATTAAATTGAAATCTTTTGTTTGTTTTTAATTTCTCGTCTAAAGGGTAAATATATATATATTTCTTTAGCACCTTATCCTACTACCTGATCAAGTTATACGATTAGGTAATAATTATGCTAGTAGTTTTTAGGGATGAGGAAGGTTATATTTATTTCCGTACTAGGGTGGAAGGAGAGTGGAAAACCATTTAGTAAAAATCATCCCCACTACACCTGACCGGGATTCGAAACCAAATACCCTCGTATAGGCAGTTCAGTCTATTTCTAGAGTGATGTCTTTAACCATTGGATCACCGAAGAGGGTAGCTTATAATTTAAATAATATTGAGCTATACACGCTTTGGAAGTTACGTAGTCTGACGCGCTACTCTTCTGCTAGACTAGATATTCGGTGACAGAGAGCTCTGTGTTCGAATACCAGTCAAGTATGTTAAGGGTGGTTTTCCCTAAATAGTTTTCCACTCTCTCACGCTCTACTCTCTATACATAAATGAGGGTTCACTTCCTCTATATTAAACCTTCCCAATTACTATCCCATTAGCGTAATTAGTATCTAGACGTATAACTCACACGGGTAGTAAGTCGTGGTGCTAAGTATTATTTCTAAATGAGTTGAAATAAAAGTTACAGTTCTCTTACTAATAGAAAGCCCGCAACAGAACCGTAGACTTTCATCAACATTTTGATCTCCCTATCCAAAATATTCTCTCTATGATCACAAACAGAGCTACCCTGCGGGGATGTTGTACAAATGTGGATAGAGGGGAAATAGGTTCTCCCTCCCTCCCCCAACCCCCCCCCCTTCCTTAATTTCCACTGGATGAGGTCTGTAACTGTAATTACAATATAACGAGAAGCTTGGGATCATTAGCGGACATTGGTCGAGCAGTTTCCTGGGCGGTGGTAAAGGGGGGTGGGGAGGGTGACCGGCAAGTGGTAATTTCACCCTTTATTACCCCTCCGACACTTGATGGTTGGTAGCCGCCCCTTACATGGAAATTGAATTCTTTAAATGGGGGGAGGAGGGGGAATTGGGAAGAATCCCTTCATGTGATGTGAGCTACTAATACCTCCAACTAATTAAACATATAAATAAAGTAGTAGTTTCCTTTTTAATTCCTCTCGACCCTTCGGGGAGAAAAGAAATTGTGATGATCACAAAGATAAAACTCAAGTTTCGGGTAGGAACCTTAATAGTGGTTTGAGCCGATGTCACCTATTTGTCTTAATATGTGTCTGTCTCTTAGAATAGAGCTGAAACCGTTTTACCGATCAGGCTGAAACTTGGAAACTANGATAAAACTCAAGTCTCGGGTAGGAACCATAATAGTGGTTTGAGCCGATGTCACCTATTTGTCTTAATGTGTGTCTGTATCTTAGAATAGAGCTGAAACTATTTTACCAAACAGGCTGAAACTTGGAAAATAAAATTTTTATTAGGTTCTTCCCCCCCTAAAAAAAAATTGAAATTATATATTCAAGCGTAAAATCAAGTTAAGAGGCAACACTCTTCCCAAATTAACTTTCAAATCGCCAAGTAGTCATCGTCATTAAAACATATATTAATTTTTTTGTAGCACTGATACAAATGGTTGTATTAAAAAATACACTCACTTTGCTCGTTGTAGGCTACGCCCCCAACAATCCAGTGAGTGTAAACTAATGTAATTCCAGCGTTGTTTTGAACGTTGATTTATTTTTACAATTCTATGATTCTAGCTGTCCTATAAGTGTGTCAGAAAATTAGAAAGGGTTTGAAAATTGTGCAAAATTTACATACAATCCAAAAATATATGAGTGGTACAATCCGTTTTTTGATAGGTCTTACCATTTAGCCACAAGAGACCTCCAAAGAAAGGTCCGCACCGACTTTAATATTTCTCCGACATTTAGATATTTTTTTCCGGGGGTTAAAACAATTTTTTAATTATTATTTTTTGAAATTCCCGTCGGTTACAGGCTGGACGCTATAAGTTTGCCAAATTTAAAGTTTCTAGCTCATCTGTAAGTGGGTAGTTATTAATGTCAGTGATTGAGTGAGTCAGCCATGTTGTTTTATAGTATAGTGATTCTGATGATTACCAGTACATATAAAAGTATTATATTTTCAATAGCTTTACAACTGTGTAATGAGTGATATGTTACTTCGTATCTCGAAGAGCTGTGGTGATATGATCCGACATTTTAAAGCTTAATAATAGAATTGTATATCTAATTCCATAACCCCCTTCGGGGATCCTTGTGAAAACCCTATATATCAAGGTTCAGCCCCACCAGTAAAAAGGGTTCGGTTCTAAGCCGTGATATAGACAGACAGACATACTGCATTGTGAAAACCACTTTTTAGGGTTCAGGGATTCATGAAACGTCGACATTCATCAAAATCTCGAATTTATTTTTTCTTAGAGTACTCCACCAGGACTTGTCGACTAAACATTCCTGGTCTTCTTCTGTCAGGGGTGGATATGTACACGTGTTCTGAAGTTGGAACATCGTGTAGGTGCAGTTACTTTGTCCCGATGATTTTATGTGATGATAATGATGATTATGTCGTGCTAGTATAAGTCTTTAACATAGCTTTGGCCTAATTATCCAGACCTTGGCAGTCATAGGAAATAATTATCCTAATAATACATACCTAATCACGTTGTTCCCTTACCGAATAGGTAAAAAATGTGCATATAAATAAAAAAACTCCTACTTACTCCATCCTCACTAACTTTCTCCACACTTTCCTACCCTTGCATACTACCTTCACTTCAACACCATCCATACACAGTCATACATGCTCCATTATTATTAAAACTACTAATGTTTCTTTTTCCCCCCATTCATCCACAACATGTATCCAGGTGCTACATGGCCTACCTCTTCATTTTGATCCACACACTACTACCTTCATATGTTTTCTTCCTAGCTTGATCCACACTCAACATCTCAACATGCCCTAAACCAACGAAAGGCGCTTCTTTCACAGTGACCTATCGGAATCCCTTTCAAACCGCACTCCTTTAGCGCCCCTTCATTACTGACACTGTTTATATCAGTTTTTCCACATACATGTTTTAGATATCTCATTTCAACCGCATTCACCTTGGTCTTGTGTTACACTTAACAAACCTTTCTGGAGAAATATCTGTTGTACCGACGGGAATCGAACCTGAGACCTCAAGATTAATACCTGGGAATGCTGACCACTAGAATGAGAGGTTATCCTAATGTGAGAGTGACACTATAAGGCATATGACCAGCCATTTGTATAAATATAAGGTTTACTTTTGATTCTTCTTCCGCCCTCCATTTGCCTGCAGACGAGTAAATCCCCACTACTTATAAATGTTACTAAAGGTGAAATATTAAAATTAGATTTTTTTTAAATATAACATTAGACAATCAATTCACAATGAGAAGGCAATCTGAGCTACACTCTTGTGCAACTCTAAATGGAATACGTAGTTACAAAAGTTTCCACAAACGAGACGTGATACAAAACCTTTTGGGAACTCTGCAATGAGCATGAGCAATACGTAGCAGTACTAATTGAATTCATAAATTTAGTTTTTAGATTACATATCTAAGGTGAACGTTTAATTTATGATCAATTAAGCTACTAATTACAGCACAATAATGTCCTAACCTGCTGAATTCACTTTACGGTTTATGATTCTAGTACTAAATTTGCCCACATGGGTGGGTAAATAGTCTAAGGCGTTATATCCATCTAGATTTTTTTCAGTCGAAAAGAAACGTTGGGGCTCAAAATTAACGTAATTATTTTTCTCTAAATAAATACGTATACACTTTCTCTTAATCTTACCTCATTCATCCTTGTCCTGTAAGTTTAAATATCGGGGTAGCCTGGACACTGGACAGTTAGGTTTGTTGTTGTTGTTGTTGTAAAGTACTGTGTCTTAATAAGTACAAAAGAGATAGTTGAAAACAAAAAGTACACCTGACCGTGATTCGAAGCCGAATCTCCCCATCATTGTTGGTCAAGTTTAACACGAGAGGGACTCCTTAAAGTTAAACCATACGAGCACCAATGTTGGTGACGTAGAATTTAAAGATAAGAACAAAAAAAATCTAAACTTAAAACAAATTTTCTTTCAGTGCATAGTTTTTTACTTTAATGGAAACTAATAAGCATTTTATATAATTGCTCATTACACCTTATTTTATTTTGGACATCTGTTTATTTGGGATTTTTTTTTGAAAAGGGGCACGTTCCGGTGATAACAAGACCCCTGACTATTCTCTAGTTTGGGCCACACGCATAAAAAAAAAATAGCAGCTTGATACCAGTAGAGGAGAAAATAAAAAAATATAAATGGCGGGTCTTTGGTAAAACACAGAAACATGTAAAAACACTTATCATGCTTCCACTTCCTCCTTTGTTTCCTCTTTTCATTCTCCTTTTTTTTTTTGTTAACCCAAGAGAAACCTCAGAGACATAAAATAATAACGTGTTCTATCAACTCCCATGTGAAGCATATTCACATAGTTTATTTTCCCCTTTCCCTTTTTAAAAAAAAAACTGTTCTTAGGTCTGTGTGACGAAAAATATGCCGAGAGGTGGAATGAATAGAAGTGTTATCTGCCTCGTAAAGTTTCGGTGATACAATTATAATCGATACGAACATACTACTGCTTGGGAGTGAGAGAGGGTGTATATACAGACCAGTCTATGTGCATATCTACATTGTATTACTCGGGTAATCGAATGGCTGTTTATAAATATGCTCTGTGACTTACTATCCATCCGAGTTAACCCATATATATGTTACAGGAAAAGTAGATTCTCCAGTAAGAGTCGACTTGGCCTAGTTAAAGTCGACTCTTACTAGTCTTTTTAGCAAAAGTTGATTAAAAGCGAAAAGTGATGAATTTCGATCAACATTTACTGGTCAGAGTTGACTGTACCTAGGGAAAGTATACTCTTACTACCTTGAGTTAGTAAAAGTTGACTTTTTGCAAAGAAACGGTCTACTACATAATAAAAACCAAATAAAAAAGCAAAAACTTTATAATACAAAGAGAGAGATAAACATTTATTATTTATTACAGCATAACCTAACCTAACCTAACCGAATTTACCTTAGAGGTCAAGCGTAACTTTTTCACGAAACAGTAGAGCTGGGATATTCAAAACAGTTGCATGTGGAGAGCAACATCGCGGAATCAACTTTTACTAAACCACAGCAGACATAGTTAACGCTTCCTAAGAAAAGTTGATCTGTTTATTCTCAATCAACTTTTACTGATACTTTTGGTAAGAGTCGACTTTACCTAGGCCGAGTCGACTCTCCCTAAAAATCTACTTTTCCTGTGACATATATTATTATTATTATTATTAGCACCGCGTCTTACTACCCGTTCGGGTTATACGCACTTACTCTAATGTGTAAATGGTAGGGTGATTGTGAGATGAAATGAAGGACCTACAGTTTAACGGGGAATCCGAACCACGGTGGAGGCCTGGCATTCCTCACATTCACAAGATGTCTTGTCAGAGGTGAAGGAAGGGTTTGGTAATCAGATAAATCTGTGCCGGGACCGGGGATTGAACCCCGGCCACCAGCATAGAGGTCTGACACCTTACCCCCTAGACCGCCAGATCATCCTGTGACATATACACTAATAGGATAAACATGAACATATTTGAAATTTTAAGGGCATTTACCCACATTTGGGAGGAGATATTGAAAAAACATTTAATATTACTACACCCGGATGGCATTTTAACCTCAAGCTCAAGAAAATATTGGAGTATTCTTTATAAATTCAAACTTACTGATCTTAACATCATCATACAACTAAATTAAATCTCTGATGAATATCTCTGATGAGGTCCTAAGGAAATGGTGGGTGCATTAAAGTAAAAATTAACATTTATTATTCTGTACCTACACTATCTTTTTTTATGTTTAATTTTAAGCTGCAAATTTTCAAAAGGTAAAAACGTATAGTGCTCATTGTTTTTCTCAAAAATTTGAAAACATATTTAAAGGTACTTTGTACTCGAATAGGTTCACGTTAAATTTGACTAGAAACTGAGTTCTATTGAATTAGTTATTTTAATGGCATGGTTTTAGAACTAGTAGAACTGGAGGAAGATATTAAGCCTTCGAAACTTTTGGGGCTGCAAATGCGATTCATATTCTTCATCTCTAGACATCTCAGAATTAATTGCTTTTTACTTTCCCGAGGTTATGATGGATCTTGACATTTTATTTGCCCTTGAACTAAAAAAAGGAGGGTATCATAGCTCGGTCTTTCCATCTGTCTCTTTGTACCTGGAGCTACAGATGGAATTGTTTGACCAATTTTATTCAAACTTTATATTTATATGTTATATTGTCATACCTTGAGGTAAAATAGTGATTTTAATTTCTGTTACCCGCCTCGGTGGCGTAGTTGGCTAACACGCTTGTCGTGTTGAGCTCTACTGCCGAGGATGGGGAGATCGAGGTTTGAATCTCGGTCGGGTGAACTGGGGGTGGTTTTTCCTAAATGGTTTTCCACTTTCCCCACGCAAATGTAGGTTCACTTCCTCTAATTCAACCTTTCCAATTCCTAATCTATTAGAGTAATTAGTACTTAAAGCGTATAACCCAAACGGGTAGTAAGACGCGGTACTAAAAAAAATCTGTCCTATAATTAGATGTAGGTTACTGGTGACTGGTTAAAATTATTAATATTATTATAAATTATGTAGGGGTGTATACACACCGCTTACCCTGAAAGATAGCACTCCTATCTTGACAAATTAAACTATCTTAATATACCATAGTGACTTGTTTTACTGACCACATTGTATAAGGTGTCACACTTGCACTAGATTAGGCTGTTGATTACAGGAAAATAGGGAATCCCATTAGGGTGTACTTTGTGGTTTTCCTAAATGTCTTTCCACTCTGCATCCACGCAAATGCAAGTATACTTAATCTAAATTAAACCTTCCTAATCACTAACACATTTGGGTAATTAGTACATAGGCGCATAGCCCGAACGGGTAGTAGGACGTGGTGATAAAAAAAATATTCGTTAGTATTGTAAACATGCTTTAATCAATGTCAATCCAAAACTTCATCATCCGTACATTTTGAAAGTGATACTCAATTCTGGTGATGAACCTCGATCTTCCAATCCTCAGCAGCTTAGCTCAACATGAAACTATAGCGATAGCTAACTACGCCACCGAGGCGGGTTCCGCAGCAACTGTATTTACAAACAAATATGGGATCAGGCAAAATTGTGAGCACATTTGTGTTTTGTTTGGGCGCACATAAAATGTTAAGTTCTTCATAATACCAAGGTATTAATTGTTCAAAATCAGGGTACTTTATATAAATGAGTAAATATATGACATTACATTTACTAACATCTACTTTACCGTCTAAACTTCCTATTCTGGATAGGCGCATAGCCCGAACGGGTAGTAGGACGTGGTGATAAAAAAAAAATATTCGTTAGTATTGTAAACATGTTATAATCAATGTCAATCCAAAACTTCATCATCCGTACATTTTGAAAGTGATACTCAATTCTGATGATGAACCTTGATCTTCCAGTTCTCAGCAGCTTAGCTCAACATGAAACTAGCGCGATAGCTAACTACGCCACCGAGGCGGGTTCCACAGCTACTGTATTTACAAACAAATATGGGAGCAGGCAAAATTGTGAACACATTTGTGTTTTGTTTGGGCGCACATAAAATGTTAAGTTCTTCATAATACCAAGGTATTAATTGTTCAAAATTAGGGTACTTTATATAAATGAGTAAATATATGACATTACATTTACTAACATCTACTTTACCGTCTAAACTTCCTATTCTGGATATTCCAAGGGGAAAATATTTTCTTACTAATTTCATTTATGAAGTTTTTATTTTACTTTTATCAGAAAATCCGCATCTCGCGTGTCATTGTAATATTTGTTTGCAGGTGACATTCTACTAGATATATGAACTCACGGTTTTATTAAGATTATTTCCTTTTATCTCAAAGCAACGTTCTTTTATAAGGTTATATGTCACAAGAACGACATAAATTTTGAATTTAAAGTTCGCGTTCATAATTTGATATTTTTTTAAATGTCTGCCATTCAAATATATTTATTTTTCCCGCTCTATACGTCTTATTGACTGGCCAAGGTACTATAGTCTCATTTTAGTAGGGAGAACTGTAGAAGTTTGTTACTAAAACTACTAAAACAATTGTAGTATATCCATACATCAATCACGCTATGTATACCCATTACTTTATATATATATATATATACATTACTAATAACTATAAAATAACACTAATAAAAGTAAAATGTTATTAAGTTTGGTCGCAAAGAAATATGTTTGAGTTTTCAAAACTGTTTTTCTAACAATAATCAAGGTACATCTTGATTAATCGGGTAGGGATTAGATTTGTTAGGACTCGTAGATGGTGTACTCGCATATCCGTGGGGGGTGAGTAGAAAACCATTACCCTGACTTATTCATAGCTGGTAAACCAGCCAATACGTGACTGACAGCCCTGTCTGCATACTCACAAATAAGGAAAAGTATTTATTAAAATAAAACATACGTGTTGGGCGTCTTGATAATTCAAATATAATAGCTAAATAATGTAAATGAGGTAAGCAATAATAGATAAACTCACTTAATTGGTCAAATGGTCTCAGGTGTCACACTCGCAATAGACCGGACGGACAATGGTGGGAAGATCGGTATTCGAATACCGCACAGATCTACTGAAGATGTTATTTACTAAATTGTTTAAATAATCTTCCTGCATCCAAATGCATGCACATTAACACAAAATACAACCTTATTTATCCCCAGTCCATTAATGTATACAAGGATATATTCTATATCGGTAGTAGGAGACCTGGTGGTCTAGAGGTGTCAGACTTATGTGCTGGGGGTCCGGGGCTCAATCCTTGGTCCCGAAACAGATTTATCTGATTGCCAAACCCTTCATTCATCTCTGACAAGACGTGTATTAATCACAACTTGTGAATGTGTGGAATATCAAGCCAACCACTTTAGTTCGGATCCCACGTTAAACTGTAGGTCCTCCATTTAATCTCACAATCACCCTACCATTACACATTAGCGTAAGTGCATACAGCCCGAACGGTTAACAAGACGCGGTGCTAATAATAATAATAAATAGGTAGCAATATACGATACCAAATTAAATATGTAATTATTTTCGTAGTAAACTATACTTTCTGAGATGAAAGTAGATATTTAAATCACAATCTAATTTTAATAAAGAAGGCCTCAAGATATAAAAACCTTCAGACACACTTTCTCCCGTCAATACATCGATACATAATATAATCTGTTGCTGTCACGTTTGATGGATTATACTAATACATAAAATAGCATAAATAAATTAGTAAAATTGTATTAATATTGAGCATAAAATATCTTAGTATTTTCAAAAATGCATTACCTATTAAAATTAGACTATACTTATCGTGAATCTATTTTCGCAAAATACTATATCAGGATCTGATTTACTATTTAGTAATTGTTTACTTTATCGCTATCTTAAAGGTAGAGAGAGTATTGTGATTGTAAAAAAAAAAGAACTCGAGATTTTGATGAATCTTGACGTTTCATGATCCCCCTAATCCGAAAAAGTGGTTTTTGAATTTCCTTCTGTCTGTCTGTCTGTCTATCTATCTGCCTGTACCTCCAACTAGAGCCTAAACTATTTTACCGATTGCGCTAAAACTAGGTATCTAGGGTTTTACATAGGGTTGCCTCGAGGGGTTTTTGGAATTGGATATCTAATCCTAAAATTAAGGGTAATTTACTGAAGGGCAAAAGAGAAAATGTCGATGATATTCTCAAAATTATTTTTAGCGATTTTGGTTAAATTTCATTTCTAAACATTTATAAATATTCCAAACAAAATGGCTACTCTAAATATTTCGGCAAAATGACTTTAAAGGCTCCGGTATGATGCGTAGATTCTCATTTTTTAACAGATTTCCGAAACTATTTGAGAAATGAAATTACTTATCACTACAAATATGTAGATCTATTTATAATACAAATATTTTAATTTAAGCATATTTTAATCAAACTAATAACTATCAAGCTATACGCAAATATATACATTTTCTAATTTTTCGAACATAAAGGTAAAGTATTGCAACCGTAAAAATAACTTAGCCTGTAATGTTGATGGGTGTAGACGTCTCATGACCCCCCGAACTCCAAAAAGTGGTCTTTGCAATGCTGTCTGTCTATGTGTCTGTTTAAACTTAACATTAAGAGTAGTTTAATAAAGAGTGAAAAGAGGAAAAATAAATTTTCTCAAAAATGGCTCTAACGATTTTGATTAAAATTCGTATCTAGGCGTTGATTAAGATTATAAATAAACTGACTACTTTCATTTTCCCGTGAAAATGAATTTTAGGGTATCTTAAAGAAGCTGAAATCTACGATCTCCACAACTATTTGAGATACTAAACAACTTATCAATAGAAAATTGTAGTAATATTAAAAATAAAAGACTTTTATATGAAATATATTTTTATAAAACCAACAGTTTCTTATATATTGGCAAATATATTAATACAATATTGTGAGCTTTAGTTGTAAAAATATACTACTTGAGTTTTAACGCAATAATTCTCCAATGTCATAAAGTAGTTAAATATAAGTTAGTCTCTCAAAAAGTTTTTTATTTTTCCTTAAACCTCTTAGGAGAAAGGTTTGTACAACAATGATCTATCTCCTTCATTTTGTGCTCAATAGTCAATATTTACATTTTTATTGGTCAAAATTTATAAATGAGGAATTTAATAGAAATGCGATGATATGAAGATGTGCAACACCGAATAAAATGTTGAAAATTTTAATTGGAAGTCCAAATTTTAATACGAAGTGTTGACCTTTGTGGACCGAATATTTATATTTTTTATCGGGCCAAACATACAATTTAGGACATTAATTCTTTAAAAATAAAATTATAAAATTTAAAACCACGACTCAAAAAATGGTTTACATAAAGATAGTGCAATTTATTCTTGGGTTTACTATTGTATATTATTTTGATTTACTTATTTTACGAGTTTTGAATAAATACTTCCATTTTTAAACGATAGAGCGAAAAATACCTTGTGGAGCTCCATACCATTATTTCTAAGTACCATTATTTCAACAGTTGTTGAATATGTCATGATCATTTTAGCTTTCAATGAAAAACTTTTTAAATGAACAAGAAAATTAGTCAATAAATCTTAGAACGCCCTTGACAGATATTCATCAAATATTTATATCGCCACGTGAAGAAAATTAAACTCTATCTTTGTAATGGATTTGATTTATTTCGCCAATTATTTTAATATATATATAAACAGTAAAAATACTTTCCTTAACTAGCAGTTTCCACCCTTCTACCTTAACGATGTTGTCTAATTAATGAGTTTGAAGTGAATTGCATCCAAGCTTAAAGCAACCTCGCAATTTAAGAGATTGAAAATGAGGAAATAAAATGAGCATTTAAACCTACGAGATAACCCGTATTTCTGCAGATAGTACTTACTGCCCCTCTTCCACTGAAGAGTTTAAGCCTTTACTCTACTATTTTCCTCTGGACAAAATTGAATTTTATTACCATATGACAGTTTCCTTTTTTCCTATTCTAGACAGGCATGTTCTTCCACGGATATTTTTAATCTGTATATGACAGGAGGATTCCTATTGTCATTTTCGTCACTAAAACCAAATATCCCAGAAATACTCTATTGACAAAAAAAATACTTCATGATATGAAAAGTAATTTTAGGAAAATTTAAAACTAACTTTATAATTATTTAAATATTTATGGATTTTGTTTCAATGTTATTTCTTTAAAACTCGCCGAAATAAAGCTGAATTAATTAAGACAGGAAATCCTATATTGGATTTACGTGACGTCACAGGAAACGTCATAAGGTCAGAGAGAAAAATGCACAGTTTAATGTCCCTAGTTACGCATATTACGATAGAAATCTTTTTTATCAAAATTCATCATATCTTCTTTTTGAAGATGTGCATTAATATTATTGTTTGCACATTTAATATAAAAATTATTTAATATTTATCATAGGTATTATGCCATTTAAACAAAGACTTTTAAATTTAAAAAAAACTATCCTCTATAGTGGTTGAACTGTCCAAGGCGTCATTCTTGCAATAGATAGGACTGTATTTGACGGGGATTCCGGATTTCAAATCCTGGTGTAGTGAAATAATAATATTTTTCTAATGGGCTTTCTACTTTCTCTTCATTAAAATGTGTGTAGGCCTACATTTACTCTAAATTCAACCCTTCTCATAAAAACACCAACCTAGGTGGCCGCGTTGTCTAACGCGCTACTCTCGTGTTGGACTAGACTGCCAAATACGGGGAGGTCGGGGCTCGATCTCAGTCGGGTGCACTGAGGGTTTTTTCCTAAAGGGTTTTCCACCCTCCCTTCACACAAATGTGGGTGCATTTTCTCTAAATTAAACCTTACTAATCCCTAGCCCATCAGTGTAATTAGTACATAAATGTACAACCCAACAGGTAGTATAAACGCGGTGCTAAAAAAAATTAATTTTTAATCAGAAACACATTATCTTAATTAGTACATATATATATAATCCGAAGGAGTGTTAGGGCATGTTAGCAACTAAACAACAAACGAGCTTACGGTGCTATATTAAATACATTATTCTACGACCAAAATGCTATATTTCATGAGCTACGTAACTTTGAAGTAAACATTATAGAATTAATAAAGATTACCCCCTTTTAAATATGGCTTCCTTGGCAAGCACAGTGCCAAGAGTTATTGATCTAAAGGTCAAATCGCGTTCTATTCTAACCCACTTTAACACAAACTATTTATATCTTAGGACAGACAGAATTTAAAGTAGCAGTGAGGTTGTTAAGAAAACTTACAAGTACGACGAATTAAAAAAAAGTTAATTCCTATTTTTAAAAAGCTGATTCATTTATTATAGTTGGTTAATATTAGGTAAATGGTTTTATATTATGTAAAAAGTAAAAAAAAATGAAATAGGTGTAAAAAAATTACTTCCTCTAGTAAAAGAAAACTGTATTACGTCACAAACGTTTAAATCGTGCTCAAGTTTTAAATTTAACTCGTTTAAAACCCTGTTTATTTGACTTTGTAGTCTGAAATAATATGTTTAATATCTGCAGATGTATAATCAAATTATATTGCAGTACTACATCTCAAAACACTACTGTGAGGATGGTGACATGGCGGTCTAGGAGTAAGGTTTTGGACTTCTGTGCTGGGGTTCGGGTTTCAATCCTCAGTCCTGGGACATATTTATCTGATTTTTAAACCCTTCCTTCACCTCTGGTAAGACGTGTATTAATCACAACTTGTGAATGTGTGGAATGCTAGGGGTCCACCGTGGTTCAGATACCACGTTAAGCTGTAGGTCCTTCATTTCATCTCACAATCACCCTACCATTACACATTAGCGTAAGTGCGTATAATCCGAACGATGGGACATATTTATCTGATTTTTAAACCCTTCCTTCACCTCTTACAAGACGTGTATTAATCACACCTTGTGAATGTGTGGAATGCTAGGGGTCCACCGTGGTTCAGATACCACGTTAAACTGTAGGTCCTCCATTTCATCTCACAATCACCCTACCGTTACACATTAGTGTAGGTGCGTATAACCCGAACGGGTAGTAAGACGCGGTACTAATAATACGGTGAGGACGGGTATATATATATATTGTTAGAACATATAGAACCTTGGAAGAAAGCAAAAACATGTTAAACTATTTGTAAAAAAATATAGAAACTTAATAAAAGCAAAATAATCAAAGGTTACGGACAGCTGTGTCAAGTATCATATTTTTACATTTTACAAACGGATGCTTAATTTCATGTTATTATATTTCATGTACAATTGAAAGGTACAAAGAAATCATGGATAATGTTACATAACACTCATTTTTCAGGACTAATTTAATATTACCTCATGGTCTAAGGCAGGGATGTAAAATCTATGGCACGGGTGCAAGATTCGGGCAGCACGCCGACATGAAGAATATCAACACTAAATAAAACTTCTGCAAACGTGGTATTATTTTTTGAAGTCAATAAAATGTCGATAGCCATTTCATTCACATGTCACAATGAGCTTTGTAAAGTCAACTTTTAGAAATTGTTTTGTGCGCTATTGAAGACAACAGTTTATGAACCGAACATAAATATTTTTGCTAGAAAAAATTATGAACTCTTTTGATTGTAGCATGTATATATTAATTTTTTCTCCCTTTAAGTTGTTACATTCAATGTTTCTATTTTAAGTGTATGCCATTAATATTGTCTAATAAACTCATTTTGACTATTTAATACATTTTACTATAATATTTAGTTATTATTAAAGTGTATAAAATTGTATTTGAGTTATTGATTACATTTTATAATATTCGACCACTTTTAAGTTTAATTACTCATTAAAAACGTAATTGAGGTGGCACACTGGACTAGTTCAAAATTTATTTGGTCCTTGATGGGCTCACTGCTCGGAAAAGTCTAGCCATCTCTGTTCTAAGGTGTTACTTTCATAATATGAACGATTAGGGTAAAATTATAACTGATAAATCAAAAAGACAATATATTAATACAAAATAAATTAAAAGTCATAATTATATCAAATAATATATAAATATTAAAACATTATTAATCTGAATGAAAGGATGAAGGAATGAAGTTATCCGGGAAAGAGTAGGTGTACAGGAAGTACATAAGATAGTAGATGACGCGAGAACGAGAAGGTATGGTTATGTAATGAGGATAGAAATGAATAGAATAACAAAGAAAATAATCGAGATGAGTGTATGTAGGGAAAAAACTGCAAGGGAAGCCAAGAAAGAGATGAGAGGAGCATAAAACAGAAAATATGTAAGTGAGAGAAGAAGAAAGGAAGAAATTAAAGGAGGAAACTGTTGGAATCATAGAGAAAAATGGAGGCACTTTATTAACTGACTCAGTCAAAGGCTGTAAATAGTTGATAATGATTATCTGCAAGAAGTTCAAATAAATAACTAAACAGATGTAGGTGAATGTAATATTCTAAAGAAAATAACTTGGATATCGCATAAAAAATTAGATACAGGGTGTCCCACTCGAAGATATCCCCGGAAAGTATCAGTTTAGATTGATCAGATAGGTTAAATGAAGCGAAGCATTAATATGCCCTACCGGTGTGTATTAGATACAACATGTGCTGAGAAGTGTCATCCTTGGGTTCCAATCATAATGATCCATATTCCTGAAGGTGAATCCAGAACCTGAGGAAGCACCGCCTGGATCTCGTGCTGGATATTATCCCTTAAATCCTCCAGTGTGTGGGGTTTGTTCCTTTACACACAGCCTTTAAGATGACCCCACAGGAAAAAATCCATCGGAGTCAAATCAGGTGAGCTTAGAAGCCTATAGCCCTTTGAAATGACTGTGTCTGGAAAGAATGATTCAATCTTCACCATACTTGAGGCAGAGGTGTGGCAAGTCACCTCATTCTGCTGGTAAAAACCGCGGTTGGTTGAGCTTCTCGTATAGTTGGTTAACAAAAGCCTGGAACATCTCAATGTAGATGACAATCGTCAAAGCTGTGTCAAAAAGAAAATGGGTCCGATTATGTGCAGCTGTGATACGGTACAGAACACGACCTTCTGCGGATGAAGGGGCTCCTTGTGCAGTGCGTGTGGGCTGTCACTAGCCCAAATACGCATGGTTTTGGAATTTATGTAGCCAGTTAGGTGAAACAACAATTCTTAGCTAAACCAATTGTTTTTTCTGGATTATCAGCTAAGAATGTCTGGAACCAACAGAAGTACTGGATGTGTTTCTCTCGATATAGATCTTTCAATTCGTGAACAACTGTAAATCAATACACATGCAGGCTGGCATTTTTTCACAGCTCTTTGAAACGTTTTGGATACTCCAATTTCTTGCAATAGTCTCCGTAAGGACTTAAGTGGATAATACTGTAGTCTGTCTGTAACCTGATGTATCGTTTATTCAGAGAGTTTTGATCACTCCTACGCCATTTTAATCCAACAACGTTCCTGTGGTTTGAAGCTTTTTCACTAACTTTTGAATGCAACGTTTTGACGGTGGGTTATGGCCACCAAAATTGTTCCAATTGTAACCTTGTCACAACCTAATGTGGAAGAAATGGTTTCACTCACCAAAGTCAGCCCTTGTTGACACGGTTGACGTAATACGACCGCACTTCAAATAAACCCGATAAACACTTCGGTGCATATCACCATTCTACTGAGCCGGTCTTCGAGCCTCGCTGCTGGCTGTGTTGGCGACTCCCCCCTCCCTTCTTCTAGACAAATGAATTTCACTGAGCATGTGCAGTGCGCGTTCAAGAAACTTCTAAGAACTGAGTTGTGCGTGTGACTGGTGTTCTTTGGCCTACGTGTATGTTCTGGAAACTTCCCCCTCCCAACCTATCCGCGCTCTGGGAGCACATATCATCATGATATATAAATGGTCAGAGTTCAGAGAAGAGACACGCATTGCACTCTGGACTTTACGAGGTAAAGGCCTATTCATTATGTAGGCTCGTCGCATTATTCAAAATTCTCTTTGGCTATAACTATTTGACTTTTAAAATTAAACATCTTGGACACTCGTACGGGTCTTATGCTCATTCTTTGCATTAACAAACTATTATTTTTATCATCTTGAATTATATTTATGTTAGTTAACTTTGAGGCCGCGAGCCAGATGTGACCACTTTCCATATGCAGAACTATTATTGTTAAAGTTGGGATATTTTATTGTTATCACCTTGAATTATATTTATGTTAGTTAACTTAGGGACCGTAAGCCACACGGGGCTACAATCCTTGTATGGGGTTTTATCAATATGGTTAGGAAATCACTTTTTTACCACCTTACAAATATTTTGGTTTGTAAACCTTATGGCCTTTAGGCTGTGCATGTAGTAAGGGGTCGCTNGGCTACAATCCTTTTATGGGGTTTTATCAATATGGTTAGGAAATCCCTTTGTTAGCGCCTTACAAATATTTTGGTTTGTAAACCTTAGGGCCGTTAGGTTGTGCATGTAGTAAGGGGTCGCTGGATCGGCTTTACGACAATATTAGTGGCTACATATTTTGTTCTCTCAGCTTTATTCTTAGGCAAGGTCTTGCTCTTGTTTTTTCATGGTTAGAACCATAACTTGACAGGAGACCAATTTAATTGTGCTATATCGGCATTGATGGACAATGCCATTTTGGGCACCTAACGATGGGGCCACCATCTCTTTTTTTATTGTATTAGCGCTCTTCTTGCCCTGTCGGGTTTTGGTATGCCTTTGTCCTTGGGCTACGTCCAAGTTTTGTACTAATTGTTTTTGTCCCTCTCCCTCATTGAGGTGTATCATGTTTTTGCTTAATAAATTTATAACTCTCTTGTACCTACCACTGAGTATCATTTGCTTGGGGAAATGATTGGGGTAGGTTATAAGAGAACTTTCTTCAACAATTCTGTATGGACCCACCAATCCAATACGTCTTCGCAATAAACACACGTTATTCTACTGAATACTGATACATGTTCAACGCTCACTCACCTCGACACGCTATTCACTTCAGACGACTGTCTCCAAGGCGCGACACCACTGCCATTGTTGTCTCCTCCCTACGTTTAATCCCGTCGGTGTTGCTGTATTTCCTTTCACTTGGACTACAAAGTGTAGCATTAAAGTGTAAACGCAATCCTACTAATTTTTACCAAAAGTAGACGGAGAACATTGGGGCTGCCTTCGTGTGGGCGGATATTCTATGTTAATTGGACTGTAATACGAGTTTAATTCCCACTCCGATAAATGTATTCATGGCTTGTTTTCGACACGTTCTGATGCACACTCGCAATGTATATTATCCCAAAGTCTATAAACATTCCTATGTTTTGTATATTCCTCACAAGGAATGTGATTTGGTTACACTGGATATCATCGTTGAGGGAACTGCATGGTTACTGTAGGGAAACAGTATTGCCATTCTTTGGTTTCTATGTGGTAAATTTACTCTCAAATATAAGATAATTTTATAACTCTGGTTAGTTGATGTTACCAGTAGCTCCGCTTTACACCAGCACACCATTTACCGTCATAACTGAGAGATAGGAGATTTGGCAACAGTCTACTGAGAGAGAGTAAAGTTTTATATTTTCTCCATAAGACCTGCAATTCCCTCGACAATAATATTGGATGTAGTCCATGCTGCGGTGCCTTTGTAAGAGTAGAGACATACACCTAGTACGTTTAGAATTTTGTACGATCAACAGTCTGAAAGGTATTTTTACTACCAGAAACCTAATATACAGAATAAACAGTAACGTGACCCATATGACCTTGTTTCCGGGTTTTAGTCATGTTTCTACTACAGTAATAAGAAGCTGTTCAACATGATTACGAACTATTCAAAATGGCCTACTTTGCTCTAAATGCAAGTCTGCAGTCATCATCTTAGAATTCTTAAAATACTATTTCATTTATTTGCGGTATTTAGTATGCACTTTCTCAATCGACTGATTATATCAGCACACGATTTATAAACTGATTGAAATTTGGTAAAGACCAGCACCAAGCAGTTAATTCATCATTCTAAATGGATAAACACTTATTTAATGATAAATTAATCGTACGTGCCTGGAATTTTACCCGGGACCTTTGGCTCAGTAGACAGACACGTTACAGACTAAGCTAAAGTGTCAAACTCATAAATACTTGGTGTTAGAAATAACCAGGAATACCCCATGGAAAATATTTGGTCGACAGTAAGAGAGATATCGTGTAGGCTATGGTAGACAAAGAGCTTAGTGGAATCACTTAACTTTAGCTCGGAAACAAGGTCAAATGGGCACTTGTTAAATGAAATTGGTTTAATTGATTTGTGTCTTCTGTCCACCGATGAAGTGGGTCTTACATGTCCCGGTACAGCTTGTATAGTAATGCTCTGGTAGGATCAGATTTATTTCAGATGGCTCTTCCTACCAAAACCTGCGACCCAAATTAGGAAAAATGTTGGGGATGTAGGTGACACGAGAAAACGTCACTGTTTTTACAGTTTTTATTTTAACATTTGTTTTGGTCAAAATAGATCAAAATATTTATACAATAGATACAATATAATATACGAGTAGTTTAATTTTATTCACAAAGTGATATCAACATTTTTTGAATATCTGTCAAGGGTGTTCTGGAATAATTTAATAATAGCTTTCTCTCTTCATTTAAAAAGTTTCTCATCTAATTCTGCTATGCTTATGACGGACATTCAACAAATGTTGATATCGCCTTGTGAAGATTATTAAACTTTGTTTCTATTGGAGAATTTTTTTATTCTAGCAAAAAAAAGTTTTTCTATAAAAACTGCAAAAACACTGGCCTCTTGTTGCATCCCTTACCATCACTCCTTGAACATGCAGGGTTACATTTCAAGGGAGTGGATCTCCCTTTATTAAACTTTTAATGATGTGGTGAATCCTGCTTTGGTCGCATAACAGACTGGACTGCCTTTGACGGAGAGATTGGATTTTGAATCGTGGGCGGGTGTATTGATGTTTTTATTCCTTAATTATTTCCTACTCTCTCTCTCTCTCTCTCCATGAATGAGGGTACATTAAATATTAAATTTGATCTTACTCATGCCTAGCACAATAGCGTAACTAGTATATATGTATACATCCCAAACTCGTAGTCATATATGATGCTAAATAAATGTGGTATAAAATATTGTATGCTGCATACATCTAGAAAAATGACGCACCGGCTGTCCGGCTTCACGCTTGGACTGCTAAGCCAGAGGTCGACAAACTACTTTAGTATTGGAGCTTCTTTCAGTATTTAAAATCGTTTCGCAAGCTAACCAGACTCCAAATATAACGAATCGCTTATTGGTTACTACTGTAACATGGATATAGGATTCTCTTTATTGCCTATTTAAAACTTAGGGAGTTGTAGTGTTGATCATCTCAACATCTTCGTAGGGTGGTTACATTATTTTTAGTGATGATCTTGGATACTCGATAAGATGAAAGAGTGTTAAATTTATTTATATCTGTACTTTTCGTAAAATTCAACTGTTGTCTACTGAACTCATTTTATAAATGTTATTAATTTCATCTGTGTTTGCATTTTAACATCACCTTAGTTAACCATATTTTAACTTGAATTGTGAATGATTTAGTGTATTTGGACAGCATGTTCTGTAAAGATGGAAAGACGGCTGGGGAAATCGGCAGACGCGAGAATGTATCTCGGAAGAGTATTTGGATGTGTGTGGACTATTGCGAAGAATGCAGTAATATCGACAGAAAAATAGCATCATTAAAACTACGGTTTTGGGTTCAGAGTGTATTGAAATTTCGACATCCATCAAGATTTCTAATCAGTTGTGTTTGAGCTTTACAATAATTCTTCTCTCAAAGGGTTGCAAGCAATTTAAAAAAATATATAATTTTAGCTGAACCATTTTATGTTATAAGCAATTATTTTATCTCTATGCTACCGTAGTTCGTAATCATATATTTATGTTAGTTTGCTAAAAATACAGTTAGTAATCATGAGGTAATTTAATACAACCTAAAGGTTTGTTCGTTCACTTGGAGCGTTACGTCATTTTGTTCTCACGATGGGGCTGTCTGCACCTGGGGAAAATTCATATGAAGTATACGTGATTTGGAAATATCTATACCTTTATTCTTAAGGAACCAAGGTAGGTAAACGCCTGAAAAATTATTTTAGTTGGGTATATCCTGAACAGTTAGTAAGATGAGGTACAAAAAAAATTTAATTAATATTAAAATAATATTAGGTATTATTAATATATTCCTTTAAAACTACTAACGCCGTGAGATAGATTCGATACTACCTTTCATACAGTTGTAAGATGCGTGTAGTATTACAGTGTGTGTAGGGGATTTTATTGTCCGTAAGAAGTTCTACTCACACAAATACTAGAACTGTTTTATATCTAAATTAGTTGATTGTTTAATATAATTGTTTTGTCTTAGTTTTATAATTGTTTCAATAATATTATTTTTATTAATTAATTTTTAAACTTTGTCTTACGGGATTTAAAATCAAATCTAAAACATTTTAAATAATCAGCGTATTTTTGTAAGGCTTAGTTAGCGTTTAGTTTCTAAATAAAGTTGTATTCAATAAGCCCAAGACTCACAAACTAACTTAACTTAAACGGCACATTTAATATTCACATACTTTAATAACTATGATATTGTATCTTACAAGTTTATCAAAAAAATATCACATTGTTTTAGAACACGCTAAGAATAAAAGCATTTTAATTTTGATTTTCAAACGGATTCTATCTCCACTCAAGTTTATGGTAAATTATAAAGTGTAATAAACTAATATATATATATATATATATATATGGGTCCATATTAAATAAACAAATCTACTCAGATCAAAAATATGATTAATTACAAATCACTCTTATCAGAGGTTTTGATTGACAGTGTGCAATAGTGATATGTTGGGCTCTTATTATATATGTAAAATATATTTTAAAATAATTATCTAAATTATCACTCTCCTCTATGATATATTCAGAGATTGGGCTGAATAAAGAAAGAAAAGTATAATTCGGCAATGAAGTTGGGGGAATGTTACTCAAGGCCAAACAATACATAGTGAGTGTGGGCAACAAGTTTGTCCTTACAAGCGAAGGGCTTATTTTTGTGTGTGTATGTGTGAAATTTAAATTTATTAGTATTAAATACATATATTTTAATGGATTCAGCTACGAAAACGTTTAAGGTACCAGCATAAAGCAGAAATTCATAATCTCCAGAAACTAGTGCTTTTATATTGTTACTAGGTGGAAATGTCCAGCAGTAGGAGAACAAACAGGAGATCATTAACATACAAATGATGATACAATATGTTTTTTGATCCCTGCCCTATATATATATATAATACAAAATACAATACTGGAGTTAGTCATGAAATTGGTTTTTACATAAGAATAAACAACACTTTTATCTATGTATATTTACTCATCATATAAATTACACTCTGTCACATTAGAAACACTATTTTAGTTCATATTTGTTTGATTTTAATTCTTCATATTGGTAACTTACTTCTTATTGTTGATAATCCCACGAAAAGATTCTACCATGTAAGACCTCAAGAATTCACAGATTTTTTGATAGTATGGATTAAACTCAATCATCTTTATTCAAAATAAGGTATTTATAAACTGGTTAGTTCAAGTGATTATTTATTTAATATTTCTTGTATCATTCTCTACATTTTTATTAAATATTTTCACTCCTAATGTTTAACTTTTTAAATTTATAATTTAATTAACATATTTGTATAAAATGATTTACAATAACAATAGTTTTCCTCAGACTTGAATATGATGTAACATTACCTAAACATGTCGTCGTCATAGAAGACTAAGACTGATATCAAATAAAGATGGGGGAATAAAAAATAATAGCAAAGAAAATATATCCTATCATTTATTACTTCCTACCAAATAAATATAAAGATTATTTTTAAAAACTAATAACATAGTATAAATTTTTAATCAAAAACCTTAATTCCATTTTGTAGCGTGTCCATATAGTTAGCTAAGGCTCCCGGGTTTGATGTCTGGTATAATTGGTGAATTGCGAGTTTCCCCTTTCACAGAGATCAATTAACGGTAGTGGGATGGATATTTTAGTTGCTCTAAATTTAAGTTAGTTTATAAGTCGTGTGATTATATAATCAATTGGTTATGAAAGTCCACGTAAAATACTTCAAAGGAATATTAATTTTAAATGAAAATAATGTGATCAATGATGGTTACAAAAAGTTTGTATTTTTTTAAAAGAATCTACCCATTAAAATTATAATGTACTAGAATTTGGAGACCAGCATTTTTGACAGGTAAAATATACATTACGCTTAACTTGTCTGTTATTAATTCGTGTGTATTACAAACTGTAACCTGATGGTTATCCACAGGATCAGTCCTAATATCAGAGTTAATCTCAACTATGTTAAAAGTGACAAACTGGTCCTGGCTAGCATCCCCATATCCAGGTTGTCATTTTTAAACTAATTTAATCATCTTGTCTGTTTTGATAAGGATGGGGAGGTTAAGGTTTAAATCTGGGATCACTTATTATTAGATTAGTTCAACTTAAGAGCGTGCATAATAGCAAGCCCAAATCAGCTTACAGCAAGCGCAAGGTATGACGAAGTAAAAGGGAATAAAAATGACCCACGATTCGCCATAAATGTGTGCAGTTCATTCGTATTTGAATGATTACTCGACATTTTCCGCGGTGACGATGGGGGACCAAGCGACAAAGTTTATTGTTAATAACTACAGTATGTCGATACTATGACACCATGAAGATTTGTGTACAAAGCCTATTTGTAAGGCAATTGTAAAATTGTCAAAAACAGCATTTTAAATGCAGTTTTTAACCAAATAGCATTTAATAATTCAACAATGATGAGTATTAGAAATTTCTATTAACTCTACATTAATATTTAATCGGTGACCTGGCGGTCTAGTGGTTACGGTGTCAGACTTCTATGCTGGCGGCCGGGGTTCAATCCTCGGTCCCGGCAAAGATTTATCTGATTACCAAACCCTTCCTTCACCTCTGACAAGACATCTTGTGAATGTGGGGAATGCCAGGCCTCCACCGTGGTTCGGATTCCACGTTAAACTGTAGGTCCTCCATTTCATCTCACAATCACCCTACCATTACACATTAGCGTAAGTGCGTATAACCCGAACGGGTAGTAAGACGCGGTGCTAATAATAATAATAATAATAATAATAATAATATTTAATCAAAAATGATCCACGTGCAATAGTGTTCGTGTAAATCTACGATTTATAGCCGACCATACCACAGAGTTGATTGGTATGTGATGCACGCTCTTAATTATATTTTCAAATTTTCCTCAAGCAAATCCTGACACAAATCTTCTAAAATCTACCTCCCTTATTCCTACCTCATTTATGTAATTGAATGCAAATGTACTGAAAGGGTAGTAAGACGTGGTATGGAAAAATACCTATGTAGTGAATTTAATTTTTTATCATTATTTTGGATACGCTTAGAAACGTCAACAAATGATAAACGTTTGTACTCATGTAAATTATGAAGACGGTAAAAAGAAAGAGAACAAATTATTATATGAAAGATATTTCAAATACATATGTTTTATTCATTGTTAAACTCTATGTTTGTGCCTTAACCATAATATGAAAGTTTAAAAAATATATTTTGTAACTTTTGTTTAAAAAGGATGATAAAATAAACTTTTGTCTTCCTTTGAAGACTCCACCGACCTAAAGGCAAATATCCTCACAATTCAGTATTTACTAAAGTTACTCTAGTTATAGTTCTGAAGCTTTAAAAGCCTTAGCTCTATCCTTTATTATATTTTAATTTCCTTTATTAACCCTGATAAAAAATGACTTTATTGGTATGAGGAAGGCTAATATTTATAACCTTCATATAAAACGGTGATATTTCACGTTAAAGTCCTTGAAAATTAGATCATTTCTTATTTACTTAATTTTTACTTTTCTCGCGACCCCTATAATTATTGTGATATATAAAAAACTGAAGGTTTTAATGACGTTTCATGACATTCTGAACCAGTGCGAATTTTTTATTAACATCAGTTTGTTACTGGGATTAGAATCCGGCCTTGTGGTGTACCAGTCAGTTGGTGTACCTGGCTACAAGCTTAGTGATCCCCGGTTAAATTCCCGCGTCCAAGTGTCATTTTTTTAAATTTGTGAATACTACCATATAAGCCAAGTCAAATAAAATGTGGCTATCTCTTTTATTAGATATTAGCAATGCGTTTAAATACTATCAACAATAAACTTTTTTTTCTAATTTATTTTGTGAACAAATAAGATTTGATATTCCAAACTGTCCTCGCTACCATGTTGATACTTCAATATTATATAGGATGTTTCGCTCATTCTCGGCACCTGAGTACTTCTCATACACCAATTGAGTCCATTAGTTTGGAAGTTATACGGGAAATTCAGGGGCCGACGAGCAAGCAAAACAACTTGTATTATTATACAGAAAGGCATATTGAAAAGTGCTAAATGGAAATTAAAAAAACCCTCTTAAAACAGTTTATGGCTATCTAGCGCCTTTGGCTCACCTTTTTATTTGAGGATCCTCTTATCCTTTCCACACCTGACCCGTCACTTCGTGAAAGTTTCCAGTGCCCCTGAATTATTATTATTATTATTATTTGCACCGCGTCTTACTACCCGTTCGGGTTATACGCACTTACGCTAATGTGTAATGGTAGGGTGATTGTGAGATGAAATGGAGGACCTACAGTTTAACGTGGAATCCGAACCACGGTGGAGGCCTGGCATTCCATACATTCACAAGATGTCTTGTCATAGGTGAAGGAAGGGTTTGGTAATCAGATAAATCTGTGCCGGTACTGGGGATTGAACCCTGGCTGCCAGCACACAAGTCTGACACCTTACCCTTAGACCGCCAGGTCACCAGTGACGCTATGCTCATGACAGATATTCAACAACTGTTGATATCAAAATGTGAAGACAAAAATTAATTCTATGTTTTACTGGAGCAATATTTGATTTATTTTGACAAAAAATATTTGGTTCTAGAAAGTTTGCCCTCAATCCCAGCATCCCACCTTAATTTGATCATTTGTTATTTAGTTCCTCCCCCCTACCCTACCCAATTATTTCTCCAATTCTTTCTAAGAAACTTATATTTTTCTTTAGCTATCTGCTGGTGTCCTTCATTGTCAAATTTGAAAAATTCAAATTTTAAGAGTTATTTGTAAATTTGAATTTGTCCTTCTATCTACCTGCCAAATTTAGATTTTCTACGACACCTAATAAATATTTTTATGTTTATTCACCCCTTTTCCAATGTATCCTGGTGTACAAAAAAAAAAGGGTTTTTCAGAATTGTGTGATTATTTGGAGTTGTTCTTCTAGCTTCTTGCAGAATTTTAATTTTCTACCTCATCTAAAAAGGTTTTTTCTAAATATAGCATCACCCCTCCTCCACTTACTATTTTAAAATTTTAAGTTTTTTTTATTTGTCTGGTTATATGGGGCAATCACTCTAACTTCAAGTAAAAAAGTTTGTTTACCAGCACATATAAAATTGGGTTTTAGTTTCCGGACAGATATACTTTCATCATTAAAATATTTAGAGACTTGCATTAAAAGTGGCGTGAAGAAATTAGAATCACCACGCACTCAAGAATCAAATAAATTTGTATATACGAGTATGTCACCGACAGTGTGTGAAATCCAGATGTTCTATAAAATGACCAGGAATTCTATATAATGCCAGAGTGGTTTTGGTAAAATATGAAATAAACGAGTTTTGCTTTAGTATTTCAAACTTATTTTCAAGTTGTTTGTCTTTTTAAAGTCCTGGAATATGTAATCAATTATTTTATCCAGTTCTTTGTAAGTCTTGTGGCGTCTTCTTGTAGGTTCACCTTATTCCTTGAACTTTGGTCAGGTTAGGTTATTTTATAATAGGGTAGGTTTAGGTAAGGTTAGGTTAGGCTAGGCTACGTTAGCTATTGTTCTCGGTAATATATAATGACTGGTTATTCTATACATTTCTTATGAAAATTATGAAATACAACAGCAAAACTTAGAGGTGACCTGGCGGTCTAGGGGTAAGGTGTCGGACTTCTGTGCTGGCAGCCGGGGTTCAATCCTCGGTCACGGCACAGATTTATCTGACTACCAAACCCTTCCTTCTCCTCTGACAAGACATCTTGTGAATGTGGGGAATGCCAGGCCTCCACCATGGTTCGGATCCCACGTTATACTGTAGGTCCTCCATTTCATCTCGCAATCACCCTACCATTACACATTAGCGTAAGTGCGTAATAACCCGAATGGGTAGTAAGACGCGGTGCTAATAATAATAATAATAATAATAATAATAACAATAACAGCAAAACTAATTTATTTTATACTTTGCTAATACCACCTAGGAATGATATAGAATGCCAGTCTTACACACATTGCCGCTAACATATATACTAAAGCGGCGACAATTGGGTTAGTATTCTAATAGATATCTCCATCAGAACTGTACCTCTCATGGAGAAGGACATATATTGGATTTTAAATATGTCTTATCATCTCATCATCACGCCATGTACGGTCAGGATTGATAATAATTGATAGTGATAGGATGTGCAGCTATCCAATTCTATCTCTTCTGTGACGAAATGAATATTGGCATTGCGTTAGGGAGGTTTAGAAAAATACAAACCTCTTTCGTTTGGGAGTCAACTCAGAAAAAAACATAAATGTATTATTTTCTTTATTGAAATTGGTATTATTTGTCAAATGTGACACTTGCTGATCATATGGCTTGAAGTATGAACAAATAAAAGTATTATTATTATTAGCACCGCGTCTTACTACCCGTTCGGGTTATACGCACTTACGCTAATGTGTAATAGTATGGTGATTGTGAGATGAAATGGAGGACCTACAGTTTAACGTGGAATCCGAATAAATTTGTGCCGGGACCGAGGATTGAACCCCGGCCGCCAGCACAGAAGTCTGACACCTTACCTCTAGACCGCCAGGTCACCAAATAAAAGAAAAAACTAGTAAATTTTTATGTGTCATATACTATTATTTCTACCATATTATCCACCAATGTGCCTTACTACCCGTCCGAGCTACATTCATTTGAAATAAGCTAGTAGAGTAAGCAAACATAAGGTCATATATAGAGTGAATGTATCCGCATTTTCATGTTGGAAGCGTTGGAAACCATTATAAAAATAAACTCATAATGATCATATTTAAAACAAGAAATACAAGGTGAGCCTGATATTTAGTCCACGTGTCCATTGATGAATGTCTCCTCTGGTTCTTACTATGTTATGCTCTATGGCTCTATATAAACTTCATTGGCGCACTTATAAAAATAATTATGTGGAAATAGTTCCATGCAGAAGGTGTTTGCTTATCTAATAGCGCACTTATCATAATCGATCGCTCATAATATGTATCTTACAATTTTCTCACGTCCATCATAGATTCTGCCTTAAAATATGAGTGAAGAATGACCCTGGAGACGTGATGACTCCCTGATGGCTCAGTGTTTAGAGCATTGGTGAACTAATCCAAAGGTCCGGGATTCGCTTCCCGTGTCCAGGTGTAACTTTTCAAATTTAAAGAATATCATGTATAGATGCGGCTATAGCTGTTCTTAACAACTATAATAGATTGGCTAGTGACGCTAGGTCATCTAGTGTTCTATTCAACAACATGGCTGTGCTTCAAACCCCCTTCGTTTAGCGAACATACAGTTTATTCTTGATCTAGAGCAGACTTTTTATACTGTTTATTTTATTTGTGTTATTCTTTTCAAGAAAGTTTGTGCGACTGATGAGGCTTGTTTATTTTCCTTAACTCACTTCCAAAAAAAGAGAGGCAATAATACTTTTTTTAACCCTAAAAATTTATAAAGGAACTATACAAATAACTTCAGATTCTATATATGTTTAGAGTTTCTCTTTTCGTTATGGTGGGGAAAAATAAATGGAATTTACAAATTTCCAGCGTTATTTGGACGTTGGAAACTAGAGAGTAATATTTTTATACTTATAAAACCATATTTATGAGACTATTTAATAGAGGGCATTGAGGTTCAAAAGCTTACAAATAAATTTATGAAAATCTTTAGGGCATTTTAATTCTTAATTTCATACATAACAGATATGTATTATTTAAATTACACAACAAATAAATATATAAATAAATTAGGAGTATATTTTTTATTAATTCTTAAAATGACTTAAATTATTAATAATATAGTATAATGTATAGATTAATATAATACAATAATTATAATATTATAAAAAAATATAATTTTATAATTATAGTTATATATTGTAATTAATAATATAATTTTAAATTATAATACATTATAGTTATTACACATTATATTTTTAAAATTTAGTTAAAACTATATACTATTGTTACACATTATAATTATAATATTTAATTACAACTGTATATTATGATTAAACATATATAATTATAGCATCTGAGAATATAATTTCAATTGTTAATTGTTTAAAAGCTGTTTTTAAGCCTCCCCATTTATATTGAGCTTATTTCTTTTAGTAATATTAACTAAATACATATTTAATGCCTTATTTTAATGATCTTGATTCATATATTCTTATAACTCAAGTATAATAAAAGTTGAGGCTTTAAAAAAGTTATTCAAATAATAAATATTTTATTAATATTAAATTGTTACATTTTATATTTTATAATTCTATTCTAACAAACATGGAGAACATAATAGATCGTAGTAAAGCAATGGTTAGTTTATTAAAGTTAATAAATTTAAATTAATATATTAATTTCAAGAGGTGTATTTTCATAATCATATTTCAAGTTAGATAATATCGATTCCAAATTTTTTATTTAAATGGATTAGGAAGTTTGAATCTGATTCAATTATTTAAAATCTTAATATAAATTATTGTCAGAATCTCAAATATTATACGTCAATACGAACCATAGTTTTAGTCATATTTGAACTATAAATCTCAAAGCTTCTCATCAGCTTGTTGAAGTGTATTAATTTAAAATATATAGGCCTCCTTGCACCTTTTTCCCAAGGATTCTCACAATATAAAGCTTATCGGACAAGTGCCCTAATAATTTTGGAAGTCTTTTTTTAATCTAATTATCTTTGCACGTCAGTATTCTATAATCGTCGGATGAAGTTTCAATTTACCAAACAATGAGTTTCTGTATTACGTTAAGACAAAAGAGAGCAACGTAAAATATTCAAGTATCACTCTCAAAGCAGAGTTGAGTTTTGGTACTGTTTATAATAAGAGGTGAAAGGCGGAGGTCAAAAACTAACTAACTCACATAATATCAATACTTAAGATAGTTGTGATGTTCGTTTAACTTTAAAACTGGACTGCTCTTTAAAAAGGTGTTGGTATTAACCGCCAGGTGCGCATACAAAGGTGTTAGTTCCGTCTTGTCTAGTTTACTAGTGACAAAGATCGTAATTTTCGGATCCCATATGAGTTTATAGTGGTTTTGTCTAAATGGTTTCCCACTATTCTTTCACAAATAATTTGATAGATTACCTCTAAAATACTTCCTTCCTTATCCCTAACACATTATATTAGTAATATATATATATTATTAATTATTAATATATATATATATATTAGTAATATATATATATAAAACTACATTTCACAATATTGTGCTGTCTCGTGAAACAAATTATAACCCAACAAGTGTGACACACCCATTTTTTTATTCAAGGAGAAATCTCAAATCTCCTAACAGTTAGTGGCTGTTCTAAAAATAGTTCAATGTTCGAGATATATCATATTTAGCGAGTTATTCTAAATCTGTTCTCGATATATCTAAGTCGTCTTCTTCATTGGAAATGCTTAGAAGAAGAGAAGGTTATCATGGGTATCGAAGATGAAGTAAAGGATTATTATTATTATCATCATCATCATCATCATCATCATCATTTAGCACCGCATGTTACTACCCATTTGGGCTGTACGCTTAAGTACTAATTACGCTAATGGGTTTGGAATTGGGAAGGATTACTTCAGAGGAAGAGAAGCCATATTTTCTTGGAGGGAGAGTGGAAAAACCTTTAGTAAACACCATCCCCAGTTCACCCGACCGGAATTCAAACCTTGATATCCCCGTCCTTGTCAGTCTAGCTCAACACGAAACTAGTGCGTTAGATAACTACGCCACCCACGCGGGCGAAGTAAAGAAGATTTATCGTTCAACAATGATATTTCTAAGCTTCACACTATTTCTATTTAAAACTAAAATAAATTTAGTGTAAATTCATGTCCCTTCTTAACAAATTTACATTAATAATTCAGATAGTAAGGTTGGAATAGTTAAAAACCTGTTGCTTGGCATTTGTAACTACGACACATTAAGCTGTCAATATATTCAAATATTAACTGTAACTTTACAAAGATAACATGTAGATGATCATAATGATGATGGTTAAACATACACAAGTCGTCGTATCTAGGGGGAAAATGAATTGTTCAATCCCCAGGGTTTGTAGTAATGTTTGGACATTTTGAGAGTTTTCTGAAAGTCTACATTAAAGTACCTTATATTTGGAGATCTCACCTTCTTTACTATGACACTATGAACCCTGTCCATACAGCTTTCCACATATTCACTGAATATCTTAAATTACTTATATGTCAAAGCCCGGACTTTTACTCAGATGTTGATGTATAAAAGTCCCACTGATGACACTAAGATGTCGGGGCATGTCTTTATCTCACGATATAAAACGTAGAAACCCTCAAACTGAAAGAAAAAATGTGAGGGCACACATTTTACAATCACTAATATATAAAGACGTGGGGTTTACGATCCCCAGAATGTGTGGGCGTGGCCCTACGTTCCCCGTGGGACTACAATGTGATGAGGTGAGTCAGGAGAGGCTGAATAAATGACTGACGATTAATACTATTTTGTTCATTAAATTAATACACACTGATACATGGTCATCAAAGAGACGAGGTTGGGTTCATATATCATCTAGTCACCTGGACTCAAGTCAAATTTTATGTTTCAGCCAAGGTCCGGAACTCCTCTAAAAGGTGTCACATTAAAACAAGAACATAGTAAGAGCCTATTACACCTCATGACACTTATATACCCTTGGCAAAACACCCAAAATCAATTATGTACATCCAATGTATTATTTATGTCATAAACACTGTCTTAACCATGGCATAACCATTTTCGTACTCATGGTGATAAAGACACTCCGTCACTAAATGTACTTATCTTAAGACGACACACACACACACTGACAACTGTCAAAAGCCAAGTGCCTACAAGTAACTGTATCCAACAACTGCCTAAATCCAACTCTCCAGAGATCTGCCCTTGGATACACAAACTAGATTCTGCCAACTAAATGAGATTCCTCCGATGGGGACATATAGAACCAATCAACCGTTTGATCTCACGGTAGTTTTCATTTGATCACTTAATAAAACGCCATTAAAAGTCTATCTATATCTTCCAAACTCGCTAATATATAAAGTTCAACTAATATTAAAGTGTGACCAAAATAATCTACATCAGGAATAATCGGTAATATTAGAAGGACATTAAATAAAAAATTGTACATTTTACTTGTTCTATATTATTTTCTAGACAGATTAGATCATAAGTATTTAAGGAAATATTCAATTAAAGTACTATTTTTTTAAAAAAGCATAGAAGAATGTAGAAATAATAGGTGATCGTAGGAGCATTAATAAGTTTTAGGTCAAGCGTAGCCCAAAAAGGTTGTCAACCCCAGCCTTAAGGCCGATTCACACAGAACGCTAAGCTAAGCAAAAATTTGCTCTGCTAAATATTTATATAAATAGCGGGTCGTGTATTTAAATGTGTTGGTTCGAACAGAATGTTATGCTATTCCTTGCTACGCCGGACTATGTTTTTCCCGATTGCTGACCGGGAAATTTTTCCATCCCCCATCTTGAGCCATCTTACGTTGCGCATGCGCATAACACTACTTGGGATTTGTGTTGAACAGACTCAATTCTTGATTGTTGAGTTTGTTTCACGTGTATTTAACTAAAATTCTATTTAGGTTTTATATTTAATGAATGTTTTTATATTAAAATGGAAGCGTTAATTGAACAAGTCAACATCCACCTCCTGAATTGTTTTCATATTTCAAAACAACTGCTAACAGCAGCATCTTCCTTTCCTCAGTACTATAACCTGATCTCAAACAAGACATTTTGGAGAACGCCATCATAATTAAACTTCACTGGAGAAGACTAGAAAGAAACAACACTGAATTCAGGAGGAGAAAGAGGGACCATAGCTTAGCTTAGCTTAGCAATGAGTGTGAAACCAAATTGACAAAGTCTTAGCAGAGGACAGCATAGCATGGCTCAGCTTAACTTAGCCTAGCACTCTGCGTGTATCGACCTAAGAACATTTGGTGAGTGAAGTGGGTCTTTAATAGTATTGTTTTAAAATAAATACAATGTAACCTATTCTTACATTTAGCTAGCTTGTAAAATATAAAACCTGACAAACTTATTTTTTTTATCCTGTTGAAAATAATGTCAACCGCAGACAATCGGGTCGGTCACCAGGTTGTTTTATGGCCAACTGCAAATCATGGTAATGAAGCTTTAAAATTGATCATCTAGAAATAAATAACTGCGGGCAAGCTGATCGCGTAAGGGATTATGGGAATTAAAATATATCCATGATCATTGGTAGTCACAGAGGGATTATGGGAATCAAAATATATCCACAATCATTGATAGTCACAGGTATATTGAGCCAAACCAATAACATTGCTGTTCAACCTTTATACCTGTGGGATGTTAGGTTTGTGCCTGTTCAGTATTTTGCGGTGGGGAGAGTAAGCAGATTTAGATTAAAATCAGCTCACATATAAAACTAATTTCGTCATCCTTGTTTGAATGTATGTTAAATTTCTCATTTAAAGAAGGTAGTTTATTCGGGAAAGATTTGATCCCTAGGCTAACCAGTACTATGATGATGTAGGCAGTGCACTTGGCTACGAGACTAGGGGTCCAGGCCTCGATTCCTTGTTGTTACCTTGGGTCTTTTTCCCAAAGGGGGAGTTACCCCAGCAGTCACCAAGTTTGGTTGATTAGGCTCAAGTTAGGTTTAAGTGTTTCCACTGATTCCACGCCCTCATACTCACTATCACCATCACCTCATCTCATCAGGACATGGAAAGAGCCTCCACGGAAAGGATGTACGATTAGTACATTGGGGCATCCCCTGGGCAACTGTAAACTGGTACTGGCTAATCTTTAAGCTACTGGGCTACTATTGATGTAGCCCAGACACCTAATATTATTATATCTCTAAACTATGATGAATATTGACGTTTTTATACTCCTAACTCAATGAAGTATATTTTACAATCCCGTTTTGTGTTTAAAAGTATTTATTTCAAACTTATTATTTAAATATTTTCAATTATTTGGGGTATTTAACGTGCACTTTCTGAACCGACTGATTATATCAGCACGCGAGAATTTCTATGAGCGAGAGCGAAATTATCTATCAATATTGCCGGGCAAGGTGGTTTCACACATATTTTCAGGATTATTTCACATGCCACAATCGACATGGGACCCGACGGCCTTACTTCTCCTCTGAAGGAAGATGTGCTATGAATCTTTGTCGCTCAAGAATATATGATACATGGTCATGCCTTGATGTGAGATCGTGATTTTATTTATATTTATTAACATTAGGACTGATTCACTTCTGACTGATTTTCGGTCGTTCAAAATTAAAGCATGATGAGTGTTTTACATGGTAAGTAAAAGATTTAGGCTTACAGTGAGAACTCTCTTAAAGAACACCTCACACATTACCAGATGTTTCATTATAATTTACCAATAAAATTTCCCCTGCGAAATAGTACGAGCTTTCCCAGAAAAATGCCTTCTTAAAAAAACTCCTCAACTACGGACACTGACAGTTCTAGGGTGTAATGAGGTGCACTGGATAGAATTATCTCAAGATAGGGATAGGGTGTATTGGAGTGGAATGGATAGAACTATCTCAAGAAATGGATAGGGTGTGATAGGGTGGACTTGGTAAAACTATCTTAAAATAAGGATAGGTGACGTACTTTTTTCATTACGACAATGAACTTTCAATATCATAATTTCTTATTTTTTTAGTTTAAAATCGTTTTATTAAAAACAAAAATTATCATACTTGATATTGTAGTACGCATATAACACCATTAAACCTTATTTAAGCGTCCGATAACTGTTCAAACCGGCCCTATTACAAGCATAGCATGTTTAAATCCTGGCCATAAGCTTGACCCTGCATGAATTCACAAATAGCTTTTTATTTTAACATTCACAATTCGAATGAAACGTTCAGACGATATTTAATGACTTACCGACTTATCGCATGTTAAAACGTAGCTCTATTATTATTTTCAGTTTTATCAAAATGGTTTCATTTATACCCTCCGTCTAACTCCCATATTGAGCGTGAGCGTGTCGCTCGCCTGGAGGGAAGTAGTTCGTTATAAAAGATTAGTATTTTCACGCAACAAGGTGTTGGGGTCCGCCACTCAACACAATATAGCTCATTTCATGCTGCACACCACTCGTATGTGTCGTGCATGGCGGTTATTAGACTGTAATACCACTCACATGATCGCACACATTTTGTTATCATTATCAATAAATATTATATTAAATCTATTACAATTTTAACACCCATACACGCAACTCATTTATACACTCACGTTTTTTTTGTGTGTGTGTGTGTGTGCACAATAAAACATAAATATTATTGCTGTAATAAATCGCATACGTGTAAGCATGTATGGACTTGTATGTGCAAACCCAATGTATCTGTATGTGAACAGATTAGCAATATTAACTCGAGAAGGAGGGTATATCCAGAAAACAATAATGTGATTTTTAGTATTACTTTGAATGAATAAATATCAATCTATTTATATTTACGTATTTTGGCTGAGTAGTTCAAAGTGTTAGTCTCATATTGAGTTTAATGTATCCCACTTCAGTGGTCGAATGGTTTAATACGTCACTCTTGTGTTAAACTGAACTGCTGATGACAGAGAGACCAAGGTTTGAATCCTGGTTGGGTTCACTAAGGGTTATTTTTACTAAATGTTTTTCTACTCTCCTTCCAGGCAAATGTGGATTGACTACCTCTAAGATGCTTTTTTCTATATGCCTACCCCAATAGAGTAATTATTATAAATTAATATTCCATGGACAAGTAGTAAGATGCGTTGATTAGAAAAAATGTCTATAAAAGGGAGTTTCTTGCTATACTATTCCTAATGTGATTTTCAATACCAGTCTCAGCCTTACCCCCAAGATTATTAATTGATAACATTTGTGTCAATTGTACAGTCCGAAAAAAAACGAGTTTGACACTTAGAATGCCAGAGTATTTAAATATAACTGCCAAATTTTATAAAAGGTTGTTTAGTTCAAAGAATAATGATTTCTTATTGATAAGACAAAGCGTTGTAGTAGGTAAAGGGCAAAAGGGAGTATAATAATAGACAGAAAAGATAAGTAGTTCCAGGAAACGGCAGATACCATTGTGTTTTAAGCCACGTAGCCTGATAGAAATATATACTTTCTCGCGAACACCAGCACCCACCTTCAGGGCTGTCGAATTATTTTGTAGTCCAGGTGACCTTGGAACCTGCCAGTCCACGCTCTGGTGTTGTTACTGTGCTTCTTCGATTTTCCTAAGGATTGAAATATCTTGCAGATAGATAAAATATACTGGATCTATTTTAATGTATTCATACTTACTTACTTACTTACTTACTTTTGATAGATTTTTATCAATACCTCTAAAATTAAAATAATATGTTAAAATAGTATCAATGTTTATTGCATAAAATATCTTAGTATTTCCCTTAAAGTTATCCAAAAATGTATTCGTATAAAAATAAAGGTATTCAAACTTTTTTATTTGGCCAAGCAATAAAGTTTTTAACCTGAATACAACAGGAAGATACAGTATTTATTCACCAATGGATCTTAGTATTCATCCAGGCTAGACGCATATATACTAACCACGCTAATCATTTAGGAATGAGGAAAGTAGGATTCATAGGAAATATACCCGCATTTTCATGAAGGTTTAGTGGATTTTTTTTAAACCAGCCGACCAGGAATCGAACTCTGATCTCCTTGTCATTAGCAGTCTAGTCTTAACACGAGAGATACGTCTTGGACCATACGGCCACCGAAGCAGGTTGGTAGATACTAAGGTAGTATAAACACAAAATTCCAATCCTGTTCGATACCGATGGAGATGGTGTCCTGCACTGGAAGTCAGACACGGAAACATCAAATCGAATGTAGCATTGATCGAAGCTATCTCTGACAAGATCACATATGTGTGCATGTGACACATTACCACATCAATAGACACGTCTGGTTACACACGAAAGGAACCAGGCCACATTAGTTAGTTCAGGGGTGAACACATTTTGAGTTTTTTGCTGGCTTCTCTGGTGGCCGAGTGGTATAGGTCAATATATTTGCATTACACAAGGTAGTTAGTTATTAAACTTTCATTTTCTTAATATAATGATTATCTGATTGCATCAACAAACTTAAATCTAGAGCAAACACCGCATCAAGACTCGATCAGTTAATTTATCACTGTTTATGGATAAAGCCCACATTATTTAACCAATATTAAATACCAGGAAGTCTTAGCTAAGTAGACAGACATGCTTCCTACAACTTGGTATCTTACCTCGACGAAAACAAATTTAGGATGTTCGAAAACAAGGTGCTTACGAAGGTATTTGGTCCAAAAATGGATGACGCTACTGGGTATTGGAGGAGGTTACATAATGATGAGTTACATACCCTATATCATCACAAGATATTGTTAGGATAGTCAACTCTCATAGATTACGGTGGGCAGTACATGCAGCGTGAATATGAGAATCTAGAACCGTGATCAGGGTATTGACTGAAAACCCCAATCGGAAGAGATAACTGGAAAGACCTAGACGCAGCTAGTTCTATCCAGTCCACCTCACTACGGCATCTCCCTATGTTGAGCTAGTTCTATCCAGTCTAACTCATTACACCCTAACCCTATCTTGAGCTAGTTCTATCCAGTCCACCTCACTACACCATCTCCCTATGTTGAGCAAGTTCTATCCAGTCTAACTCATTACACCCTATATTTATTTTGATCTAGTACTATCCAGTTCACCTCAGTCCACCCTATCTCTCTCAGGTCCATTCTATTGTCGCTCTCCCATCTGCGTCTAGCTCCCAATTGTCTCTTTCTATTTGGGTTTACCTGTCAATAAACGGTTCTAGAGTCTCTCATTCACGATGAATGTCCTGTCCAGCGTTATTTACGAGACTTGATTATCCTAACAATGGCTTGTGATGAGCACAGGGTATGTACCTCGTAATTATGTAACTTCCCCCAATATCCAGTAGTCTCGTCCCTTTTTGGACCAAATATCTCTCTAAGCACCTTATTTATGAACAGTGAACCCCCTTTTTTCAATACATACTCAATATAAAATATTCATTGACTGGTTACTACAGCTTAGTGTGTAGAAAAAAACTGATATGTTTGAAGGGTACGGGGGAAAGAGGAGGGGGGGGAGTTATATATTATATATTTTCCCAGACAAAAACTTTAATATATCGAACCCTATAAGAACCCCATCAAATGTATTTTAAAATTAATTTAAATATTAAAGTAAGCTCTTTTAAATATAGTTTTAGAGTGCATTATGAAGGTATCATGATTGTTTAAAAGATGGCAGCACCAGTTAAATTTGTGTTAAAATTGGACATTCCTCCTCTTTTCTTGTACCCTTCAATTTCATTCAATAATGATATAAAGACAATAGTACTTTATTAAATAACTTCTAGAGTTTATTATAAAGTCCTAAATCTTCTGGAAACACAGAAAATACTAGAGTCATTATCCTCATTTGAATCCGAGTCTTTCCCAGCTTTTCCCTAATACCCCCGTCCTTGTAAGAAGTTTGGGAAAGCTGTCACATTGGAGAGACTGCAAAGAACACAAACATGACTCCCAGCTTTGGTTCTCTTGGAGCAACACACACAAAGTTTATCATGAGAATTAAGTCTTCGTTGAAAAAGCTTCAAAGAAAAGGAGGAGAAAGTTTACTCGGCTTCGGCTTCTTCTAAGCTTCGTGATAATTTGTTTGGAAATAAAAGACAGTAAGTGTGAGCTTTTGTCTCGTTCTCTTTTCGCAGGTATGGACTTTGGTTCGCAAGCTGGGAGTAAAATGGAAGGAAAACTATCTATGAGGGAGGACTCGGGTGGAAGAGAATGGCTAAGACGTTGTTTCAAGTATTTCAACACATATGTAAGTTTAGTTCAGCCAATGCATACTTGAGATACTTGTTCTTTAAACTTTTAATATTAAGCTATGGATAAATATTATATCTATATAGTCATATTATCTTTTAACCCTAGTAAATATTACTATAGTTTTAAATCTTTTATTTGTTTACTTGTCAAACTGTTTACTTCGTTCAAAGATTTTATTTGTTTATTTTATAACACTTATAATATGTTTCAAATTTATTTATGAACGTATTTATTTTTTTAATTTAATTTTATTTGTCAGTATTTGTTAAAATAATTTATCTAAATATGTTCTTTTTGAATGAATAAGGCGAAGAATAATTGGTAGTATAACAAATTATAATATTTACTATAACGTTAATTTACAATTTAGTTTTTTATCGAGATAGTTTTAACTATGCTCCTTATTAAATCTTTTAGAGCTAACAATCTCATTTATTTATTTATTTATCATTCATTTTATTCATTCATTTATTTATCTATGTGTTGTAATAATACTATAAACTCAAGACAAAAATGAATGTACTGTACATATTTTCCAAAAATACAAATGACTTTATTTTATAATTTTCATTTTTAACACAAGATAACATAAGATAAAATAAAAGATATAAAAGTTAAAAACACATTGAAACTTCTTTTGATCAATGAAATATTTAACTCCTTTACATAAATAGGTAAAATAATATTGAGCTTAGATACTAAATTTTAAATTTTATATAATAAAACATTGTCATAAAAATTGAATGATAATTTAAAATACTTCAACAATTTGACTAAAATATATACAACGAGGATGTATTTCCCCTAGACCCACCCGACAAATTTAACTACGTTTATAGGTTAAGCCGAAGGAAGGTACAGTTTTTGAGGGAATGTATCCACATTTACGTTGAGATAAAGGAAAACATATTATTAAATAAAAAACCTTATTACACCCGACTGGGATTCGAACACCAAAATTCTTCTTACAAGCAAACCAGACTATATGAGCCTGGAACTTAGTTGGTGTGCCCACCGATAAGGGTATGAATAAATTCTAATTCATTTAATAGTACCAATTTGTAAATTGAATAATGCCTAAGTCTCGTTTAGTCTGGTTTTCCGGTAGCAGGTAGCTCGAAACTAGAATCCGGGCTGAAAGTACTGAGGTGCTCCCCCCCC